>JASCZW010017909.1:0-16304 GCA_034211315.2 Aedes japonicus
TTAGAAAACAAAAACTTATTTTTTTCTGATGACATGGAGAAAACTCTCTCCAGCAGAGTTATAGAAAAGATGAAAAAAGCAACATTGCTTAGCGAAATATCTTTATTATGTCCTGTATATTCTGAGTTATTGACCTTTTTAGCGGTAGCTACTAAAAATAAGTGTTTTAGACTTATCTAATGTAGTCTAGATAATAACTAAAGGCATCAACGTTTTTGCCCTAGACCAAAACTCTCTAGAAACATTAATTAGAATGTCATACCAAATTTCATATTATGTTCACTTTAATTCTTGAAATTGAAGGGAAAAATAAGGTGTGTATCTAAGTTACTCCTTTACCTACACAAATAAAAGGAAACCTTGAATTTTCTGCGCTATCTAATGCACATAAAAGGAAGGCCAGAATTAGAAGAAAGTAATAGGACATTACCTGTAAACTTTAACCAGATAACGCGTGAATCCAGCCTGTTGTATGAAAGATTGCAAACATTGTTGTATGGTACATGATAGATTGCAAACAATTTCATTGTTCACGACTCCTTTGGCTTAGAATTAAACTAGGGGAAATTTCACGTGTTAGTTAAAATTAATAAATTTTGTCTGTGTAAAAAGTGACACAAGCTATGAGCAGACATTAAGTTATGAAGGTTCTATTTGGTACTCTCTACCCATATTTAAGTTCAAAAGACTAATATATTCTTAGTTCTTCAACAAATTATTTTTGTCGATTTTTGTACACAACTTTATCTAGAAAATTAGTTGAAAGATTAGCAGTTTCCATTTATTTCCAACTACGTTTATTGCTTATCTTGACTTTCTGAGGTACACCCACCATCAGATTCCACACAGTATCCTTGGTTCTACATCTTATCTTTCTCAAAACGACCAAGGACATCGAAGAGCATCCATGAACTGCCCGTATACTAAGCTTCGTCTTATTGGGAGATTTGTTAATTGAAGGAGTTGGTTCCTAAGGTCACGGCATGTTTAAAAATACGAATCTGCCGTGAGGGCCGTCTTAGTATTGTAAAACTGGTACGAGGTATGTTCGGATTGAGACGGAAACACGTTTTGATAACACCGAAGCTGCGATGATATATTCAATTCATTGAAAGTTACTAGTTACATTTGTTTACTTACATGTTCATGTTCTTCTAAATGTTCAATCCGAATTTTCTATCTCTGAACCTGATCATGAACGATTTTATCCTTAGGTTTAAGGAGTGTATCGAAAAGTAGTTATAAACATTCGATGCGTTATTACGCATAAACTACTGTATATATTTTTAGCGTGTAAGCGCCATTTGCTTTGTTTACATGTCAAAAATGATTATTCGGTTCATTCATTTCCGTTGATAAAGTTGTATTCAAAATGTCGCGAATTGAATTTGAGACTAAAAAGAAAATTCTGCACACTTGGTGCACCGAAAAGGGTGTTACTTACAACCAGATTGCGAAAAGAGTAAATGTTCACCCGGCAAGTGTAAAACGCATCATCGAAAAGTTTGGTAAGGAGTGCTCCCTCAAGGATTTACCAAGAAGTGGCTGGAAACCCGGCTCCAGCAACCCCGATTTGGACCAAAAAGTTGTGAATTATATTCAACGGAACAAATCTGCCTCTACTCGCGATCAAGCCAAGAAGTTCAGGACCAGCATCGGAATGATTCAACGAATCAAGCGCAGGAATGACTTGAAGACGTACAAAAAGCAGAAAGTGCCCAAACAAACTCCGGAACAAAAGTCTCGTGCCAAAACCAGGGCTCGAAAGCTGTACAGCTGCATTTTGGACAATGTCGACCAGTGCATTTTGATGGATGACGAAACATACGTTAAAGAAGATTCAAGAACGCTACCGGGGCCGCAGTTTTATACTAAATCTGTTGAGGGAACGTGTGCCAACCGCAGATACGACTGTTGCGATGGAGAAATTCGGTCAGAAGGTGCTCATTTGGCAAGCTATTTGCACATGTGGCTTGCGTTCTTCAATTTTCTATACAAAAGGAACTATAAATGCTGAGATTTATCAAAAGGAATGTTTGAAGAACAGGTTGCTACCATTGTATAGAAAGCACCAGTCCCCTCCTCTCTTCTGGCCAGATTTGGCATCGGCACATTACGCCAAATCCACTCTACAGTGGTTGACGGAGAATAACATCAAGTTCGTAGAAAAAGACATCAACCCACCAAACTGTCCCCAGTTGCGACCGATCGAACGCTATTGGGCAATAGTCAAGCGTATATTTAAGAAGGATGGTACAGTGTCCCAAAACATGACCGATTTTAAGAAAAATTGGGCAGCGGCCTCCAGGAAGTGCACAAAGGTCACTGTGCAGAATTTGATGGCAGGTGTCAAATCAAAGGTACGGGCATTCTACAGAAATGAACATGATGACTAGTTTTTCCGTTTGGATCTTTTGTAAACATGTTAAGCTATAATAAACTGAAATAGTATGTTAATTTTAACCATGTTTTCATGCCTATTTTATTATTTGGAAGTTTATAACTACTTTTCGATACACTCCTTACTAGTTTTTAGCAACTAAATCAATCCAGCCGTACTGGAACTAGTAAAAGGCATCTATAATTAACTTAGGGTTAAGTTTACTAACGCACGTAAATATCAGGAAATTTACCTAAATCCAGTTTTTCAAATGCAATATATTTATTTAATCTAACTTAGATTCACTATTTCAATAAGCGTAGTGTTTGAGTTAGATATAGCTACTAATTTAATAACTCCTTTAATTAAACAACTAGAAATTGATTATTTAATTTTCACAATCGTGTTTAGCTTCTTTCTTCTTTCACTTCTTATCTTTTCCCAGTCACCAGTTGCTCTCTGACGTTTACGTTAACAGATCTGGGTGATACGGAACTCACCTAGCTACCAAGCGAAACTGCACTGTGGTTTCGCAACAAGGTATCAGCTGATTCCATTACCAAGTTCTGGAAAATGTTGTACACAGAACCAGATTCCGATGATGTAGATGAAATCCCGTATTCGATTGTACATGAACACTTAATTTCGATTCAGCAGAAATTGAAGTACCAGGACAAAACCTTACACAAAGAGGACGTGGAGTTTGACGTCCTGAACAACGATGATATTGTGAACATCGTTCTAAATCGAAAAATCGAGGGAGCAAATAAAAGTTTTGGAACAACACCAAATGAATGTGGATGACGAATCTGAAAATTGTGTTCCAAATGAAACAGCTTTATCGGAAATATATGAAATAATTGTTTGAGCAGAGGAAAACGGACTTTCATTAGAAATACAGTTCCTGTGGCGAAAAGTACTAGGGAAAGTAATTAATTCACGAAATGTTAATGTTTGAATTTTATTTATCTTACTTTAGGTATTTTATGTATATCACTTCTTATGAATTTTTTTTTTTATTAAATTGATCTTTTAATTTCTCATGCTTTGTTACTACATTATTGAATTAAATTTTATACTTAACTAAACAATAAGTTTTCTGACAAGTTATACTAGTTCAATTAACCAACAAATATTGTAATTACAAAAGTTCTGCAATGATAATGAAGAGAACGAGGAGATCAATAAGACCACTTTGCAACGCTACGTACCTCCTACCTCGAGTCAGCCCCTTTTTTAGTAAGTTCGTGTTATTTGAAGAGATTAGATATAAGTAAAATATGAATTTATTTTTTTCAAAACATCATAGCATGTAAACGATTATTCTAATCAAAATGTCGTCTGGAAAAAGTTGAAGGTCATTAAGTGTTCCTCAAGAAAAAAAAATACACTGAAACTAAAAAATGTAAATTTATACTAAAAACACATAACAGATTTATTTTTTTGAAGGTCCTTCGAATTAACCAAAAAAAAATTGAAAAAACTTTAAGTCATATCCTAAAATCTGGTGAAAAGTTTAGGACGGTCACTTCTTAAATTTTTCAAATTTTTGTTTTTAAGTTGTTACATATTACAATACATCCATTTGTAGCATACTACAAGGAAAACGGTACACTAACGCATATAAGTTTTGTGATCATTTCTGGCGCCTTAAAGCATGATACAGTAGCAGTTCTGATGTTTATCTTAAAATTATTGAAATATTTAAAATCACAATTTAAAAGATTATTTTTATGTCAGACGGAGCAGCGAGTTATTAGTACGAGACACTGAAGAAGTCTGCACATTGTAGACGAAATACGCGTCTGTCAAGATAAGCAAAGGTAGTTGGAATTAAATGGAAAATACTAATTTTTCTTCTAATTTCTAGTTAAAAAAAAATGCTAACTTCTGTGAATTTAAAGATAGGCATAATATTGAAATTAAATTGTGCGAGGACGCGCCAGTGCTCTTTCTGTGATTCGCTGGTGTGGTTGATAGCGAAAATGTCACCGAAGTTGAAGAAAACTCCAAAAAAAAGAAGCGCTTAGAAACATTCTTCTTTCTTCCTTTGTTATGTAGTGTTAAGCGAATTTGCAATCACTTCTGTTAATTAGCAGAAGAGCCCACGCCAGTGAGCTCACTGGGGCGCACGCGTCTGGGAGTTTATCTGCATTCACTGCAATGAATTTGAGAGCTCTTCTTCTCACTCTAGAGCGATCGAGTGTAGTGTGAATAAAAACCAATTTTTCCACTCGCCTGTGCTACCCGCAGGCAAACACGGAGGTGAATATAAACAAGAGAGAAGAGCTCTCGTTGAGGTAGGAAGAGTGTGTGGAAAAAATAAAATCTCTCTTTACTACACTGAGGATATGCACGGCCAGCCGTTTCAACTCAGTTTGAGTCGTTTTGGCTCACTTTCGTCAAAAGTGGAGTCACTAAAATTTGAGTGCATGTTACTTGCATTGGCAAGTCGACAAATCAAAAACATCGACTCAAATCAGATGGATGTTTTCGATTTGTCGACTTGTCAATGCCAGTAACATTTACTCAAATTTGAGTGACTCCACCTTTGACGAAAGTGAGTCAAAAACGATTCAAAACTGAGTTGAAACGGCTGGTCGTGTGAACACGAACATCCTATAAAGAATGCTAGACAACTTTATGACTGGGCCAAAAATCGTAAAGAGGATCATGAAACAAAAATGACATTTCGCTATATTTCCACGGATAAATACAAAGAGGCCGAAAAGGGCCGAAAATTATCATTCTTACATTCCAGTTTCAAATAACCAGATTGTAGTTAAGGTATTCTCTAATTCTAATGATGAACACAATATTTCATGTATTCAAATGATCTGAAATGTAATAATTTTAATAAAAATTGAAAAAAAAACCTTGTATGCTTCTTATTTCCCTAAAAAAAAATATTTCCGAAACACACACATATCCGAAAGCATCAACTTGATTCTTTTCCATCGCGTCCAAACAGAAACGGATGCGTCTAACTGCCACCATGTCTGACAAAAACTTGCCTGTTTTTCAATAATCTATTATGAAAAATACATTTTGTTGTAAATATCATGACTAACAATCAAAGACGGCAAACAAAAAATTACAAAAACATAAATTTCTGTTTTTAAAATGCGCAATAACTAGGCTTACGAAAAAAATTTCTATATGCTTTTTAATTAACAATGATGCTTAAAACCAATTTTGGGTATATTTTAATAAAAAAATTATCATATCTAACATTTTTTAAAAAGTTATTTATTTATAAAAATAAATAAAAAAAGAAAAAAAATGACCACCTAAAACTCCTCGCTAACTTCAAGAACATAACTTTAGCTTTTTTTTTAAATAAAAGGACCGAAGGGTGGGATCCTTTGAAAAAATGAACGTTTTGTGTTTTTCATGTATTAATTTACGAATTGTTTTGTTTCAGTGTATTTTTTTTCTTAAAAGACACTGCCTTACCTACAACTTTTTCTAAGACAACATTTTGATCAGATGAGTCAATTGCGAAAAAAAGTGATTGAAAAAATTAAATCCGCATTTACCGCATATTTACCCTTATAGAAAATTAGTCCAGGAAAATTTTGAATTTGTTTTTTATGAAATACGTAATTTTGGGTAGAAACCAACAAATGGACAAAATTTTATTCAGATCGGAGAGAGTAGGCTCCAATAGGGCTGGAAATGCTCATAATAAATAAACAAATAAATAAAAAAGTACCACAACTAAAGTTCCAGAAATTCTTCCATATTCGACATACAAATTTCATTTTTTTTTCAATAAATTTGCTTGCTTTTGTATTTTATACAATTTTTCTGATGACATCACGTTATTCCTTGTGTTTGTAACCCTAGTTGGAGCCTCCCTTAGCTCAGTCAGTAAAGGCACAGCTACAAAGCAACACCATGCTGGAGGTGGCTGGGTTCGATTCCCGGTCTGGTCTAGGAATTTTTCGTTAAGGAAAATTTCTCGACTTCCTGGGCATAGCGTATGATTGTACTTACCACACAATCATACTAATGCAAAAATGGTACCTGGCATCGGAAGCTCTCAACTAATAACTTTAGAAGTGCATCTAGAACACTAAGTTGAGAGCAAGCAATAAGCAAATTGTGAAAGTAACAAGCTTGAAATGCTAAAAAAGAAGAAGAAGTTGAGGCCCTAGTTTGCTCAAAAAAGCTAAGGGTTTCAAGAATTTAACGTTTGAATCCTACTCCCCCTTTTTACAAAATTAGATATTTCTGTTTGAAAAAGTACTCGGGAATTCTTTTTATTTTATTTTTATCATAGTCATGACAAAACTGTGACACTTCCCGAGTTTGGAAAGTTTTGCAGAATGAAAAAGAATCCCATTTTTTGTCACTTTCAACCACAGTGCATTTGCTGGGCAGTCACATCCATTATGTTCCGGCACATCGATGACTGTGGTCGACTCATATCGTAATTGAGCTGGATGGAAACCGGGAGTTGATCTTACATATCGAACGACACCGTCTAACAAGGTGGTACAACAGGAAGAAGTCTCCCCTGATGATTGCTGAAAGTACCAGTAGTCATTTTTTTTCGGCGACCACACAGCAATCAGCATCTTAAGTTGCAAGTTTATGAACCTTCTCTAGCAACGGTTTCGTCCAAGTGTGCAGTTCAGAAGGCGAAATTGTCTTCACCCGACTGTTCCGGTTCCGAGTCAAAAATATCTCCGTTGTTGGTAGTTTGACCAAAATTCCACTCCACTCAACCCGATCGGAAAACTGAACGCCGTTCCTAATAACATCGATGAGGAAAATTATTTACACTTTATGTGGGTATGTCCCCTCTTCTCAGTCCGGTTCAAGTCTTCTCCCACGAGCCTCCTCAAAAGTCAAGGTGGAAGGGAATAAAAAACATCAAAAAATTACATCGAAACATCAACCGACGAATGTCTTCCTCTCGAGAAGCTACTGGCAGCAGAAAAGAACTCGAACGTGATGAGACCAGGCAAGAATCCCTCCGGGGAGTAGAGCACGGTTCCCCGAGCAACCGAAACGGAACGGAGTACCTTCTCAGCTCAGAAGACATTCACTAATAGAGAATGGTTTTACGGTCCAATTTCTCCCGAACGAGTCCAACCATTCCACCCGTGGCTTTCGGCAAGGGAGTGCAGTAAAATAATGCAATTTATGACTGACAGTTACCCAGGTGACAGGTGAAGCTGGAGCTCCACGAGCTAAAAGATCCATGACATCGTGGATGAAGAAATGTTTCTTGAGAGCCGTGGCCGACGCAGCCCTTGGTATTCATAAATCCGTGGTTGTGTCCTAATTTCCATTCCGCTCAAAACTGGTAGTTCCATAAAGTTTCAACACCATCAATGTTTGATTCGACATTGAACTGATTCACTTTGAAGCATTCAGTCGCATTAAAAGTCCAATTAAAAATTGTCCTTGGCTATTTGATTTGCTCAAATGATACCCAATCGATAGGCCCTATGTTGCATAATTAATATTTACAACTAATAAAAGATAACCAATAAATCCCTCCGGTTTGGCGTTTGGTAACAATTTTATGCTTCAACTTTTGCCGATGTAAACTGGAACTGGCCATCAATCCACACAAAACCTGATTTTTCAACATGTGGCCAGCATGCGAGTTCGCGAAATCCGGCCAATGACCCTTTCTCACGGTGTCGCTGCAGCTGAGGGTGTAAACTGAGTCGGTTCTCGCAAAGCTGGCCAAGATAAACTCACCTCATCCTCCGCCGTAGCCTCCTGTGCCAAGTACATTAATTATTCCGGCATTATGGAGAACCAAGCAACCATGAATTTGATTTGTAAATAAACTTAATGGGATAATTGATTTGGTTGTATATCTAGTCGTTAGTGCGGTTTGTGAACGATAATAACGATACACTTACCTCTTCAGCTCGTGTGCATCAGCAGTGCAGTGCGTGGGCGGAAGGTGTCATATCGGTGGCACTTCACAATGGAATTAACAGTTAGAGTCGTCATCATTGCTGTCGCCTACAAAATTACATGCCAAACCATACCGCTATCGGTCGGCCGGTATTTAATGTCGTTAATATGACAAGCCATGCTGTCGCCGCGCGTGTGTGTGTGTAATTCAATGACAATGCAGTGAATTAATTTCGTTTAATCATATTTCCAATCTGAAAGTGAAATGTTGACGACGAATACGTCGTCACGCTTATGGCAGTCCACTAAATTGACTGCAACTCAAATGCGTTAAAGCTAAATGACGTAAATCTTGGATCCGCTTCAATCCAAAATTCCATCCACATTCCTAACCTTCAAATCACCATCCGAGTTCCGGCCCCCTTGCGGGCGTTGCTAATGTGTCATAGACTCGTAAAGTGTATTTTCGAACGGACTTTTTTTCTGAATGAAACCGTGAAACACCCATTACAGATTCAAACAAATGTTGTTGTTTTGGAATTGACTCGTGATGAAAGTCTATCTAAGCCGACAACGAGGCCAAAAAACACGCGTGACAATCGCGAAGTCAGCAGCGCTTTGCAAATCAAGCAAGCCAATATTGCGGATTTGCTGTGGAAACTGTTTCCCAACACCTGGGCAGATATGGAGTTGGGTTGGTATTTACCGATCGGGTGGCGACCGTGTGTGTTGTTGACATACAAACTCGCACCGAAATATGGAAATAAAATAAACAAATGACACTCTCCTAGAGGTGCGGAGGACGTCATCTTGGCCGTGGTGCGATTCATGAATGGTGATTCGTCATTTGTTTTTAAATTTTCGTGGTTCGAAGAAGGTTTTTAAAATGGAGCACGGCATGAATGACCGGCTTAGTGATATCACTAAGGAAAAACAGCGACCGGCATAAATAAAAGCCTTGTTAAAGAATTGATCAAAGTTTGATGCATTCAACGATCGTTAAAATATTGTTTTCAACGTTTTTATTGCATTGAGTTCAATTCAGTGCATGTCAAAACAAAAATTACTCTTGCTTAGTTTGATGTATGAAAAAGGGTATGACAAAAATAGAAGCCCACATTCAATTGGAAAGGGATTAAATGAGTTATAACAAAAAGTTATATATCAAATAAATAACTGATATGTCCTCCATTTGCTTAGATGTTTTGTTGCAGTGGATTTAGCATACTGGCTGTAAAGTTCTGTAGATGTTGTGGATTGATTTGATTCCACGATTTCTGAAAAGCAACAACATAATTATCCTTGATCTTTATGGCGATCTTTTATCGCCCGCAAATGTTCAATGGGATTTTAATCTGGACGCTGGGGAGGCCATTCGAGTGGTTTTATACAACGTGAACGGAAATAGGCCTTGGTCTTATCAGCGGAGTTTGTTTTTTATTTCTCTTAGTGAAGAAAACCCCGTTGGAGTGAAGCTCTTTTTAAGCCTCTTTTTCAACAGGCACAAAACCTTCAATCTTTTCGAAATTTGATTTCAATACATGCAATTTCCAGTGAACTTAATTTCTATGTTAAGGAAGTGCGGTGACAGCTATAAACTACTTAATTTTTAATATTTATAATCTATATTCAGTTTTAGGCCGTCGGAGGGGATGATAAGGCATGTACAGCAACCGTCGGTTCGACCGAAGATGTCGTGAATTTTCACAGTATACAGGTTGCGGCAGAAATTAATGCGAAAATGATCAAACTTGAGTATTGGGTTCATTCGTGTAGCTAGTGACTAGTAGCTAGTCAAAAATGTATTTGTTTATGTTTACTTTCAAATGCTACATCCAAACATTGTATTTGTTTTCTTGCAAATTCGTCAAAATGTTGGCGAAAGAAGTGATCACCAGAGATTGCCAAGGTGGTAGGGTGCCATTTGGAAACTGTTTACCGCATAAAAAAGTCCCTGCAGGATGGTAATAAGCAGCGGAAGCCAGGAACGTGATCAAATCGGTCCGTGCAAAGATTGCTCGCAACCCGGTGCGCTCCATAAGAAAACTTGCAAAGGAAGCCAATATTTCGGAGAAATCCATGCGGAGAATCATCAAAGAACACCTGCCAGAGCCAGAGTGAAACGCCACTTGATTACGGACCGGGTCAAGGAACTACGAGTGACTTGCTCCAAGAGATTGCTTTCCTTGTTGATGAAGGAAAAAATGATAATCCTGTTCTACGACGAAAAGCTTTTCAGCATCGATGCTGTGGCCAACAGCCGCACGGACCGGTACATTTCACCGCAGAAAATGGAGAACGTTTCGGAAAAAAAAATTCAAATTTCAAACCAAACATCCGGCTGGTGTCATGATGTTTGGCTTGGTGGCATCCAACGGTTTGAAAATGCCGCCTGTTTTCATTGATGCTGGAGTTAAAATCAATACCGAAGTGTATATCGGTATTTTAAAGGACCAAGTGCTTCCCTGGGCGAAGGTCAACTTCTTCGTGGACCAAAACGTTGTCCTAACAAAACGGTGGAGAGCCGTGTCACACGTCCAATCGAACTCAACAATGGTTAAACGATAACATGAGGTTTTGGCCGAAGGATTTGTGGCCCCCTAGCAGTCCAGATCTTAATCTGTTGGATTATTCGATTTGGGCATATGTTAAAGCACGAGCCTGCAAAACATCACAGCCTAGTGTGAAAACCCTGAAGTCAACCATAACACGCACATGGCAGTCAATGTTGGAGGACTTCGTCCGAAAGGCATGCTCTGGCTTCCGGCGTCGGCTCGAGGATGTTATTAATAAAAATGGAGGACACATTGAACAAATGTGTTTGAAAGGACTTTATAAAGATAACTGCACTCGAAAATGTTGATATTATTGCTTTAATTAGTTGAAAATGGGATTTGAAAGAAATTGAACAAATTTTCGCATTATTTTCTACCGCACCCTGTAGTTGACCTCGCTACCATACTAACCCGACTGCTCGAGACCTGGACCATGTTGAACCGGTAGAAGTCTGAGTTGCTGATGACGATGGTGTTGTCGAAGATATAAATGCTGAAACCGTTGAATTGTTTGATTAGGGGCGTAGTATCTCTGACTTCAACCAGCCATATACTTGTTCGTTTTACCTTACAGTATAGTTGACCTCGCTACCAGAGTAGCTCGAGTGCATGTTTCCAAGTACCACGAGGACAGCCAGATGGTCCAAGTCCGATGAGGATGTATGTTTTCAATCCTAGGGCAAATAGTTTTCCATCCGTAGCTTTACTTAATCTCTAAATTCTATACCAGCACGCTCAGATTTAAAATCAGGTGGAAGGGAATAGAAACGTACACGGTGTTCAATAAGTTCGAATACAAGTTTTCATCATTGCGTAGGTATGCGCCATGTACATATTCTGCATTGGTATTGGTGTCAGATTTAGCTTCATTCATACGCTACCGAATGTGCGCGGTGTTGACATTCTGTTAGTTGTTGTTCGTTTGTTACGCGCGATGAAAGAGTATCGGGACTTCGTAATTAAGCGTTTTTTGAACGGTGAGCGACCCGGCGATATATTCCGGCTGCTGAAATCGCATGGGGTCAAGCGGAACTTTGTCTACACGACCATCAGGCGATACCGGGAGACGTCCTCGACCAATGACCGTGCGAGATCCGGTCGGCCGCGTTCAGCGAGGACGCCACGGGTCATCAAGATCGTGAGGGAGCGAATTCGGCGCAAAAAGAACCGCTCAATCCGGAAAACGGCTGCAGATCTCAACGTTTCCATTGGAACCGCTCACACCATACTCACCAAGGACCTTGGTTTCAGGCCTTACAAAAAACGTAAGGTCCATGGCGTTTCGGAGGCTACCAGCAAAAAGCGGTTGGATCGAGCTAAGAGGATCCTCTCTCGGCACGCTGGTCAGGAGTTTGTTTTTTCGGACGAGAAACTGTTCGTGCTGCAGCAGCCGCACAATGTGCAAAATGACCGGGTGTGGGCGCCATCGAGGGACAGCATTCCTGAATCCAATATAAACATCCCTCGGTTCCAAAGTGCCGCGTCGGTGATGGTTTGGGGGCAGTATGCAAACGTGGTAAGCTACCCTTGGTGTTTATTGAAAAAACGTCAAAATCAACGCGGCGTACTACAAAACTGAGGTTTTGGAAAAGGTTGTTGCCCCCAGTCTCCGAAGCCTCTACGGCGATGAGCACTACGTGTTCCAGCAGGACGGTGCACCAGCCCATACGGCAAATGTGGTTCAAGCCTGGTGTCGGGACAATTTAACCGACTTTCTGGACAAAACTTTGTGGCCTCCCAGCTCCCCGGACTTGAATCCTCTCGACTTTTTTGTTTGGTCCTATATGATGGCGAAGCTGAACGAATACAAGGTCAACACTTTGGATCATTTCAAGACGGTAATTCTCAAAATCTGGGACGAAATGCCCATGCAGTCCGTGCGTGCCGCCTGCGACGCGTTCGAGAAACGTTTGAAGCTCGTTAAGGATTACAAAGGGGGGGTCATTCCAAGAGAAATGTTGTAAACGTTCCTTGTAAACATAGCTTTCAATAACATAAATCCAAAAACTAAAAAAACATGTTTTCATTTTTTTAACAAATTTTGAAAGTGTATCCGAACTTATTGAACACCGTGTATGTTACTGTAGTGAGCAACGGATTTTTTGTCCATTTTCGTATTTTGACGGCTGATAACGAATGTTGCTGGATTTCTTAGCTGATATCTATGTGACGTTTGAAGTAGGGTTTGGTTGTGATGAGCTCGTTGGTTATACATCAGGTTGTGGATATGACACAAAGACTGAATTTCACGCAGAGCTGCAATAGGCAGGATGGATGCATTTGCATTGTTGTACAGATCCAAGGTAGAATACAAGGGAGGTTTTTTGTACACCTATTTTGCGTAGCTTGCAATGGCCTCAATCGTATCTTTGCAGCAACACCCCAAATAGACACCAGATAAGGAGTGTATCGAATATAAGCTATCCACATACATTTGCGTTGTACGCATGTATTTGTGATGGTTTTTATGCTCTGAACACTGCATGCTGTGCGTTTGACTGTCAGCTTTCTTTTGTTTACTTGTTTGTGCGGTTCAAATTCTGCGTTTTCAAAATGTCGCGTATTGAAAAGGAAGTGAAAATTAAGGTTCTGGACACATGGCTAAGTGAGAAGGATATTACTATGCGAAAATTGGCGAAGCGGTTTGGAATTCATCATGCGAGTGTTAAAACCATCATTATTAAGTTTGGGGAACACTATTCTTTGGATAAGCTACCAGGAAGAGGCAGAAAACCCGGTTATTTCAACCCGAAACTGGAGCAGAAAGTGGTATCTCTAATCATGAAGAAAAAATCAATGTCAATACGTGATTTGGCCAAAAAAGCAGGAACGAGTGTCGGAATGATCCAGCGTTTCAAGAGGCGAAACCACCTGAAGACCTACAAGAAGTAGAAAATCTCGTAACAAAGTGCAGAATAGAAGAAGCGAGCAGCAACAAGGGCCCGGAAATTGTATTCGCGTCTTTTACAGCGTCCGGATGCATGTGCTTTGAAGGACGATGAGACCTATGTAAAGGAGGACTCAAAAACCCTTCCAGGTCCACAATACTGCCGTCGTTGGGAAGGATGTGAGCGATGCGGACAGGTCGATTCAAGTGGAGAAATTCGGTCAAAAGGTACTGGTATGGCAAGCAATATGTTCCTGTGGTTTGAAGTCAACCATTTTTTACACTACCGGAACTATAATTGCGGAAATCTATCGATCTGAGTGTCTCCAGAAGAGATTGCTGCCTTTATATAAGAAGCATAGTACACCTCCACTGTTTTGGCCGGATTTAGCAAAACCACTCTCAATTGGCTTGCGGAAAAAGGTATAGATTTTGTTGAGAAAAATATCAATCCACCAAATTGCCCTCAGCTTAACCCTCAGCCCTCAGCACCCATCGAACGTTACTGGGCAATCGTGAAGAGGGTCTTCAAGAAGACTGGTAAGGCAGCTGGGAACATGCAGGAGTTCAAAAAAATTGAGCTCAAGCGTCCAAAAAATGCGATGCAACACTTGCCCGGAACTTGATGAAGAGCATTCGATCCAAAGTTCGAAAATTCGTGAAGGAATAACTTAAATTTCACCCGGTCTTCATTATGTTCAAGTTTAACCTCGTACAATAAAGGATCAATTTTTTGTATGAATAAAATATCGGTTTTCAACATAATTTGAAAGAAAGTTTGTGGATTGCTTATTTTTGATACACTCCTTATTGAAGTTTGGATTGGACGAAAGCATGGTACATAGTTTCTAAAGCCTTCAGCGGCAAAAACTTAGAGACTCTTGACATTGCTCCACATGTTGAGCTTACACATTTTCGTAGTTCTGCGATGTGTTGATTCCAACACAACATGGCATCCAAGTACTTGTAACATTCTACTTCGTCTATTTTGGTTGAAGAAACCACAACATCCTAGTGAGGTGGAACTCTCAGGCGTAAGGAGTAGAACATAATATACTTCGTTTTCGATAAATTTAGAGACAATAGATTTTTTGCGAAAAATCCTCGAAGTGTTTCCATATCTTCTGTCATTTGGCGAACGATTTCCCCAACATCTCTGTCTTCATATGATAAGGACGTGCCATCGGCGAATAGCCTCAGCTTTCTATGTAAAGCAATCTTTGCAATATCGTTGATATAAATTAGGAACAGTAAAGGTCCCAAATTACTGCCCTGAGGAACACCTATTATTAATGGTTTTTGTAAACTGGAAACACCATTCACCCAAGTATATTGAGTTCTGCCACTTAGATAGCTTCGAATTAGGTCATTTGCAACTCCTTTAATTCCACAAACGTTGAGTTTCTGGAGCAGTATCTGGTGATCAATAGTATCGAATGCTTTTTTAGTTCTAGAAAAAGCATTTCAACCAATTTTTGGGAATCCATCGCCTTGTATATATGTAATCAACAAATTCACTTGTTGCTGTCAGCGTACTTGATCCTGCACGAAATCCATAGTGATGGTTGTACAAAACCTTATGCTCATGTAAAAATTGTGATAGTCTAGATACCAGCAACTTTTCTAGAATTTTACTGAGTACTGATAAAACCAATATTGGTCTATAATTATTCACATTTGTATTACTGCCTGCCTTGAAAATGGGTGTCATTCGAGCCACTTTAAGTACATTAGAAAAACTCCCAGTGCTGATACATTCATTGAATACATCTTTTAATAGGACTGCAAACATATACCTAATGGTGATCATTACTGAATGAAGCTGAAATTCGATCTGGGTCGCTGGTTTTTCCGGGATCGAAAGAATTGGAAACAGCCGATCCATCGGTTGATCTATTTATTGTTAGTTCGATTTTTCCAAGATCCCCTTTTGTTCATCCCATAACTTGATTAACGCTTTCCCAAAGTTCCTTAGAATTGGCCTCACAAAACAGACTTTCATAATACCTCTTCTTGCATTAATTTTTAACGTGCTGAACTTTTATTTAAGATGTGAAACAGGAGTTCTCGTGGTTGGCTGTCCAACGGTCGTCGTCTACAACTTGCTAAAACGTTATGTGTTATATGGATCAGCTTACGCAGGCCAAACGTCATCCATGGACAGTGACCTTTAATTTTAGCTTTAACAGACACCTTCTTAGAATATTTATTCTTTAGTGTGTTGTAAAAATCTATCACATATGCTAAACGATCTACTGCAGGTCCTTGTGGAATACTTTGCACAGCAATCTGGAATGCTTCATGGAGTCTATTTTGGTTTACTATAACCTTTTCAAGGTTCCGAATTTCAAAGGTTATCTCCAATTTGAACGTTGACAAAATCGTCCAGTGATCGCTAATATCGGTTGCGATGGTCTCATTTACAACATGAATTACAGACTGGAAGTAGATAACATGGGCCAATAAGTTATTGCTAACTGGCCTTGTGGTAATTGTGTTTGTTGCCGTAAAATTGTAACAGTTCAAGAGGTCTATATATTCACGGGCAATATTGCTGTTTATCAGATTGACAGGTATGTTGATGTTTCCAACAATG
>JASCZW010017910.1:0-16301 GCA_034211315.2 Aedes japonicus
TTTTCACAATTTTTCCCTAAGTCTGGTGTCTGTGGCGTAATGGTTTTCATCACAGAGGGCTGAAGTTTTTTTGGAATCTAGGTTTGAACTATCTGGCTATCAAATGGTATTCAAGACACGTCATTCAAAGCAAGTTAATTTTTCGATTTTTGGCCACCACTTTCCCCGAAGTAGAGTTGGTGCGGCGAAAAATCAAGCACTTAGCTGATTTTGCGCATTGGTTGAACATTGATGTTGATTTGTTGCAGGAATTATTTCGCAGTCAGTTCTTCATTGTAGAGTATCTGCGACAGCTAAGAGCTATATAAACGTCACTGCGGGCTCTGCAGAGGCTCCATGTTCACTAATCGACAGCGATTTTCGTAGTTGGGAAGACGAAATGGGTCTCTCCAAGGTAGTCTACGAAGCGCGCGAACCGTAGAAAACGATGTTGAATAGAATCGATTCGCTCGGCGCCATTATTATAGTTCGGGCTCCAAATTGCTGAACAGTACTCCAGTGTAGATTGCACGAGAGAACAATAGAGCGAGTTTAGGCAGTGGATGTCGCTGAAATTTTTCGCCACCTTGAAAACAATACCAAGAGTTCTTGAAGCTTTATCAACAACATATGAAATATGAAGCGAATACGTCAGTTTAGAACACAGCTGAACACCTAGGTCTTTAACGCACGGCATTCGTTCTATGGTCTTGCCGAGAAGGTTGTAGTTGAAAGCAATTGGTTGTTTCTGCCGTGAAAAGTTTATGACTGAGCACTTAGCCGGGTTGACCACCAATCGATTTAGAGTACACCAATCAGTAAAGGCATCAATTTGTTCTGGGAGGAAACGGCAGTTGGCTGTTAAGCAGATACGCAGAAAAAAATTCAGGTCGTCGGCAAACGAAACTCGTGGTCCTCCGATAACACGTCGTTGAAGTAAAGAAGAAATATCAACGGTCCCAGATGACTGCCCTGCGACCCCGGACGTGGCGCAAAAACTTGTTAATCGAATTTCACCTACAACAACTGTCTGTTGACACCCTATAAGATATGAACGGAACCATCTTAAGATATAACCGCTAACTCCTAGTCTGTCAAGTTTGGCGATCACAGGATCGTGGTTCAACTTGTCGAAAGCTGCTGTTAAATCTGTGTAGATCACGTCCGTTTGGCATCGAGCAATCATACTATCAGTGATGTATGGCGTTAGGCACAGTAGGTTTGCTGTTGTGGAACGCCCAGTTGAAAACTCGTGTTGATCGACACTCAAAAACTGCTTACGATGTGCAAAAAGAGAGTTCCTTACGACCAGTTCAAATAGCTTCGATACGGCGCTTAACGATGTGATTCCCCTGTAGTTATTCACGTCCAACTTGCTTCCTTTTTTAAATACCGGGAACATGTCTGCCTTTTTCCAGCAAAACGAAAATATGCCGCTAGAAAGGGGCAGTTGGAATATCTGATGAAGTGGATCCAGAAGATAGGCCATATTCTGTTTAAGAAAAACGGATGGAACACAATCAGATCCGGGCTTGAACGATGTTTTAAGAAGTGATGCAGCGTTCGAGATCGATTCAAAACCCACATCAACGAGGCTGAGTGTTTTAATTTCCAACGGAACATTTCTCGCGGCAGCGTTAATGGAATGAACGGGAAGTCGCTCGTCGCAAATTTCTTGATCTGTGCCAGCGGTTTCGCTATTAAAGACCATGGGTGATGGTAAGCCTACTTCCTTGCGTTGTTGATTAACATAGTTCCAAAATGATTTCGGGTGTGATTTAAGTCGCCGTTGAACCACATTCATAAGGCGTTGGAAAAGCACCCGACTTAGTCGTTGTATCGTAGTTAAGTCTGTTATACTGCCGTTCTACGCATAACTGTCCCATGTTGCTTTTGGTCAAATTGCAGCTTTTTCAATATATGCTTAGTTTTTTAACTATACTATTGGATACAAACAAAACATTATATACTTTGTTCTGAGTTTGTATCAAAAAAACATCAAGTTAGATTGTCCCATGTTGAAATTCTAGGCATAAAAGTCCCACTACGACATTTCTTAAGAGATCTTCGAAAACAAAATTGATTTAAGTTTACAACATTCTTTGTAGGAACTACTCGACGCTCAGCATTGATAAGGGGCTTATATGTAAACTTAAACAATGACTTTGACATGAAAACATTGACATTAAATTGTCTATATAAGCCACCATTTGCATTTGATAGAACTGTGTTTTTAATGATGAAATGGTGATAAAAAATAATCAGAATCATGGCAAGAGCATAAACAATAATGCACATGGCATGTGTATTTGAAAACGTAAATTCTATCGCCAACGATCCATCAATACATCATGCAGTGGGACTGATATGCCTAGAATTTTCTGCTGCAAGGCAAAATTCTACGCATATCAGTCCCACTGAATATTTTACCTCGTATTTTACATACAAAAATAATCTTATTATTTGTAATACCACAGATTACATCAAAACTCGAAGCCACATCTTCAAATGCCACTCATAAATTTGTGGGTTTTACCACGAATCTTACCAGCCACTATACAATAGTGACGCAAAACTTAAAACGCTTTTTTCTCAACTGCAACTTTTGCAACATGGGACAGTTATGCGTAGAACGGCAGTATAATGGCGTTTAAGCGACAGTGTGCGGTATTTTCTGAATCTTTTGAGTGCCGCTCTTTTGGTTCGTCTAAGCGCACGAAGACCGATAGTCATCAAAAGGACCCGAGATTCAGTCTGAACGGTCCTTTTGGCGACGTGCCTGTCAATGACATAAGCCAAGACGTGGGAAACAGTTTGAGCGACGATATTAACGTCGGTTGGATCAAGAATTAGGCAGTACCTCTCCAATTCTACGATAATCAGCTCTACGAAAGTCATGTGATACAGAAACAGGAGTGTCAACAAAGTCTCGAGCAACAGAATCTTCGACTGCAACTAGAAGAGAAGGGTGGTGAGGAACATCCTTAACTAGGAGCACGGGGGCCGGAGGGGGCAGAGATCTAGGGACCGATTGTTTTCATTCACCACGTCATTATCTTGGGATAGAGTTGCGGTGCTGTAGCTGTCCAGAAGCTGAATTGCTCCTGCGTGAAAAGAAGAGCGCTCATGGTCTAGATGGAGGAAGCCGCTGTGAGTTGGTGTTCATGCAATTTCCGCTAGGTTGAAGTCTCCCGAAACAATCACTTCATAATTGAGGGTAGCCCTATCCGAAGCGGCAAAGACATACCAATGTAACCCATCACTAATTAAGCAAAGAGGCTTTCAGAATAAATGCAGTGGCTTAAGCGCCACTCTCAGTTACAAGAGACCACTGGTCGTGTTTATAATTGTGCCCGATTTATGAGACCTTTCCTCAGGGCCAACTTCTTAGATTAAACAACAGGAGAAAAATTAATTTACTAGGAAAGGAACTCTCTGACGCAGCCACGAAACGATAAATAGAACCGGATATCAAAAGAGGCGTATGCATCCCAAAAAAGCGAAACGGAAAGAAACAAACGTACTGTAATATGTGAGTTTTATTAAAGGAGCGCCATTTATAACGGTACAATGGGTTTTCAAGTTCTCTAATTGATTTATATTTTTTAAGCATTCGAATGTTGGGCTTCCTTTTAGATGTGCGGAAAAGAGCAAATCATGGCCATGAAACAAACATGCTCACATGCCTGCGCAGGATTTTGAATATCTGGACGACTCGATGACGATGTTGGATGAGGGCTCGACGACTCGACGACTCGAAGATGGCGTTGGATGAGGGTTCGGCGACTTGAAGATGGCGATTAGGAACGTTCTACCATACAAAGCGCTAAACCCGGTGGCTATGGCGGCGAGACGTGCCGTAGTATGGCGGGCAACGAAGGGACTCGAGCGCAGTATGGCCGAATTAAAGGTGCCAGTGTTGGAGAAGGACCTACTTCAACGGATGATTGGTGACCGTCGGGAAATTCGCTTGAATGACTAGCGACTTCACTCATCTTCGTTTTACTACCTGCACAAGGCGGGCCTTTCCGTGGCGCCCGAGTCTGATGTTCCGTCGGACGAACCAACCACACAGTTACCCTCAATCCGGCGTTGACGGTTGCCGGACAAAATGTAGAACCAGCCCGTACAAAAAAGTACGCACTGGGAAAGGAAATACCATCAGTGTGGGAAGTGTCCGTTGGTTGACAATACTTGCCATTGCTCGGAATCCGGAACACCCTGTCTCTCAACTCAACCGCAAGGCCGGGATGGCTGCTAGTCGCTGGCAGAAAGAGTTCGACTGCGTTTAGCGGAATAGGGGCTTCCCCAAGACCAAACCCCAAACGTTGATCGAAGCTGGCTAGGAGATGAACTGAAAACGACGTGTTGTAGAAGTTCGGAAGATCCCGTCTCCCAACTCAAACGTAGGGCCGGGACGACTGTTGGGCGCGATAAGGAGGGGCTCGACTGCGATAAGAGTGATAGGGACTTCCGTTGGACATGAGGTAAGTTAAGAGGTGTAGAGCTGGTCCGGTGGAAGCTTGTTTCATTAATACGATCATTTCGGTCAGAAGGCTCAGCGTATCATTGAATTTCGGTCATTTCATGCTGGAAAGTGTTGAGGGTGGCAGCATTGTCAATGTTGATTCTGAAGAGCTTGACACAGCCAGGGGCAGCGCTGGAATACGGAAGCTGATCAGGCAATGAATTGTTACTAATAGAAGCATACTTGCCTGAAAGTGGAGGTTGGGAAACTCCACTGCCAATCCCGACCGCAGGGGCAGAACAACTCTCAAGGCAGGAAACAACGTCATTTTGCCTATAGCAAACACCAATAATGTAACAGGCGGTGCGTTCTGGTTTACGGTGTTCCAAGTACCCAACAAACAATCACTCATTAAATAAACATCATTATGACGATTTAATTCAGCAGCGTGTTGAATAATCTCTGAAATATTTTCAATCACAGCTTTTGTTCAGGCATTGTTCACACAAATTTGGAGAAGTTATTAAGCTGTCGCCAAATGTTTTTGAACACTGCCAATTGCATATGCTCAAGAAGCAAGTTTTCAGCAATTGAGTTTAGCTGATAATTGAATAACTGCTGTTTAAGTGCTGCACAACACTTGATGGCAATTCCGAAAGTCAGGTCACTTTGTTGAGCTTAGAATATATTCTCTCCTTGTTAATTAAAAGTCATGATGAAATTTTTCTTCAACATCATTAAGCATATTAAAAAAGCGGTGGTGTCTTTTATAGAACTTTTGTTCAACTTTTTTAAATTCTTAAAAAAAAATGTTTTGGTTTTTTTGTATGATTTTCCATACGATACAGACATTTTTATACTATGCATATTTAATTTGATATTATTATACATGTGCAGTAACAGAAACATTATGTACGATTTATTTATTAACATTTAATAGCGAGATTCGAACCATCAACCTTCGTATCCCCAACTACGTGACATACCAACTGCGCTATCCTAGAATTCAATGAAGTATAAACGAATCGTCTATATAAGCTCAATGTTATATATTGAATAGTAGCAGAAGTGATGCTTTATTGGAGCTACATAGTTATTCTATTTATAGCATTGTCTGTAAATAAGCAAAATAAGTGCTGAATTGAACGTTCTAAATGTTGTTATTAAACGGCTGAATTAGCAAGCTGTATATAAGCTTTGATATTGGATGTTCGGTTTTACTACCTTTATTACTGACAAGGGCATGTTGAACAAGAGACGATTAAAAGATTTGACAATGTTTTCTGCTGTTATTTGTTAACACTGCGCTGTTTTCTATTCGGATGGACAATGTAAAGAGTAGCCTGTGAGCTATTTGCTACAAGCAGTTGATTATAATTTCAACTCTTAAAAACAGGTCAATACATTTTCACCGGCACCAAAAATGAACAACTCATAAACGAAAGTATATGAATTAACTGAATTCAATGAATAACTATATCATTTGTCCAGCATAACTTGAAGTTGAAAAAGAAATATTGATCAACCAAAATTACGAACATTTCGGAGGCTTTACTACGACATTAAAACGACTTTTATTTTAATTGTAGTTTACTTTGCTGACTATTGGTTTAAACCACAGCTATTATTCAACTAATTATAAGATTTAATTAGCAAAGCTAGTTAAAAGGCTTTGCATGAGAATCATAAACTTTATTTCAACTAATTGTTCAGTGGTTGTATAAAAGTCAATTAAGACACCTGAGTAAAGCTTTTGTGTTGTTTTTCTTCAGCTTATAATTGGATCAGTTGAATAGTGATGTACATTACAACTATTATTCAATTCAATATCAGGTTTTATTAGCTAGGCTATATAAACGATGTATAAGCGGATTTATAAACTGTTATTCATCTCTTTGTTTAACTGTGTAAATTAAGTTACATATAAATACTAAAAAAGCTTTTACTAAGCATGTTATTCAAACAAAATGAAACACTTGATTTAATGTCAATATTTCAATTGAGAACATGGTTATTCAGCTTATATTTCAGCCAGGTTTTTTATTCAGCTACGAAAGTCGTAATTCAGCTTTAATAAAGCATGTATGCTTATTTACTGCTTTCGTTTGTTTGTCGGGTAACAACTCGGCATCAGATTTGGAATCAGCAGGCTGGAACATGTATCCGATACAAGTTTGAAAACGAGCGAAGGGCATTGAGCGGTAGTATCCGATCAGGCACACGCTGCATTGAGTAGCTTGGTAAAGGGTTATGTTCCTGATCGGATACTATCGTTCAATGCCCTCCGCTCGTTTCCAGACTTGTATCTTTCAATTGCATAGCCTGCCGTTACCCTATATGGAACTATCAATACACTTTCTCTCCATTTCTATTCGTTCTTTTTCGTCTATTCTAGAGAATTTTCAGCAGCGTTTTTCTCGACTTCCTGTTTTTCCAGATGGGACAGACGGGCAGCGTTTTTATGTTACAACATAGTATTAAGATCTAGAACGCAGTCGCGTGTGGCACTTTGAAGCACAGGAGCAGAACATGTATCAATTGTAGAAGTACGATGTGGGTAACCTGAATTTTACCAGGAACTTCGACCAAAAAAAACGAGATGGCAATTGATAACCCTGAAGTTTTTCCAGTTTTCCCCATATCTGTACTGCCGGTGGAAGCATAACTGTCCCATATGACATTTGGATTTTTTTGATTTGTTATGCCTACCACAACACTTTGATATGTACTTTCAATGTTTCAAATATAATTCAAACAGGTGTTAATTCTTGAAAAACCGAAAACACGATGAGTGAATTAAAAAAAATGGAAACTAAATGCTGGGAAGAACAAAAGGTTCAATTGGTTGGCTGTCAGAAAGTGTAACCAGTCAAATAGATTTATAATTCCAAATGCAAATAAAACCAAAAAGCTTAAGAGACCTCTTTGTACATACACTGGCGGCCAACTACAACTTAACTTACTAGTCAAATTACGAACCATGAATCATGAGGTGTCTGTTTATATTAGCTTAAAATGGTTGCGTACTTCGAAATAAGTATATGATTTTTACATTTAACTAATCATGTTTGTTTGTTGTTGCATGAAGCATGTAATCAATTATAAATTCTAAATATCCTTCTTATCAACATGCAAACCTAGGAGTGAACACCAATTTCTGCTAGAACCAAAGATGTGAAAAGAATGTATTGATAGGTCTGTAAGAGCACGGCAGGTTGTGAAATTGAAAAGAAGTGGTTGAAATTGATCGTAGGGCATGTTTGAAAGGTGGCATGTGATTTTTATTTTTATTAGTTTATTTGGTGATCCAGTGACAAGTGGGACCCAACAGTAAGTAAGAAAAATACTAATAAGAAATCGTTTTGAACTTACATAAATGAGATGTTAATCCTCCAGTGACTGAATTGATGCATTTCTAAATTTCACGCTAGTAGTCATTGCCAAGTGGGAAAAGCCAGATACATGAACACCCTGAAAGAAGGTTGATTCTGGATTTCTCCACATGTTTTCAACGTTCTTTATTTTCAAATCCTTTCGAAAGCGAACTAAAGGCATAGTTTGCCAGTGATATTATCTGTTTTATAATGAAATATCCAATATCTCCATATCATACCGTTATCAGAACCTTGCAAATGTTGTTCAAGTAGAAACACTCCTCAAAATAAGTTCCCTTTTATAGTTTGCAAATTTAAAAAACCGTTTCATTTAAAATTTGCAATTGAGGGGATTGCAGATCCTGTTTTTTGCGGGTCCGGTTTTTAAAGGGGTTAAAATTGATAGACATTCAGCAGTATCCCTTTTGTCTGTAAACTGTTTTGCAAACTAGTTTTTTTTTCTACCCGTATGGATGGTGCTTATATGGCTAGGGGGAAAGCTTATGCGCCCCTTCTACTACCCTTTCGTGGTGATCCTGAATGTCCTTAGCACATGTCCATTTGAGCATACCACCCATCACTAGCGAAGAGAGTTGCAACGTGATGCTGGTCACGTGTAAGCGCCTGGTATGGTCAACTTTGCGCAGTGGCGATATCGTAACCAATGAGGTTCAACCGAGGTGCGATTATTGCTAGTTGAAAACTAATACCAATACCCCGCCTTGGGGACGTGAAACACCGTCCGCTTTGGCAATTTTTGACAACTCCGAAAGGGGTAATTGATTTTACAAAAAATATTTAGTTTCGAACGAAAAACATATTATCACTATAAATTGGAGGAAAAGTTGGTAATCTCCATTTAATTCCAACTACCTTTGCTTATCTTCGACAGATACGCGTATTTCGTCTACAATGTGCAGACTTCTTCGGTGTCTCGTACTAATAACTCGATAAGTCGAGTTATTAGTACGAGACACTGAAGAAGTCTGCACATTGTAGACGAAATACGCGTATCTGTCGAAGATAAGCAAAGGTAGTTGGAATTAAATGGAGATTACTAATTTTTCTTCTAATTTATAGTTACAAGTATTCCACTAAACAGCTCAAACCCTCTAGGAACATATTGTCGTTCGATAGGTTCCTGATAAGCTGGTCGTACGAGTGACTCGGCGGCTCTCTGTGCAAATCAAATGGAGTTCGACTCACCGAGTGAGAACGACTGGTTTTGATTCATTTGATTCGCAGAATAGACGTAAGCATTAGAATAAGGGAAATGGTAAGTCTTGACAATGGAAATTTTACTCGGATTTAAGAAAATTTAAAAAAAGAAAACAAACAACCTGCTGTGCCTAACAAACAACAGCTTATATAAATTCAATAAGAGTTTTTTTTAGAGTCTTTTTGCATGAATAAGCTTTGGAGGTCGCAGCAAGCGCTGCCCGCGGACGGTTGTGTTTTGCGTGAGCTGTCACGTTTTTATTGTTCGTTATAAATCGGTGTGAATTTGTGATTGCTGTTCGGATAGGCTAGCTCATCTAGGATTTGAAAAAAAAAAAACACGGGTTTAATAATTTTATAGAAAGTCCGAGTTTGAAAAAGTGTTTCCGTATGAAATGTGGTATCTATATGGCTAGGAGCACGTTGTCAGCAAAACGGGAGAAGTTTCGTTCCTGGAATTGAACTTAAAAGTGTGGTGCTGGTGGACTTTGTATGGTCAGATTCCTGTACAATTTCTAAATCGGGACGAAGAAGCGCCATCAAGATAAGTAAACTTCCATTAAATAGTTAATATTACACGCAGAGAAATAAATATTTATTTCAAAAATAAATCACTTTGAATTCAAAGAAAAATATTTTTGGCTCAGGGCCTAATTTCAATTTTCTTTGAATCAAATATTAACGATATTAGTTTCAAAGTAAATATTTTTTTGTTTCTACAATCAAGCTTCAATACGACTGGGTGTAAATTCTAATATATTTTTATTTGAATCTAGCACATCGTTATTTGAATCAAATTTTTTTTACTTCAATTTCATGCTTCTTTTTATATTAAAATAAAAACGCTTTGGCTCAAAACAAAATTGGGTTTGTTTTAAAAATAATTTTGGTTGATTTTATTGATAAAATGTCATCTTTAGTTTTATTTTTTTAATTTTATGTTCTTAAAGTTATAATCAAGGGCTGATTGTTGTTTTTAAACAATATTTACTTTGTTCACAAAATTGCTGCACCTAAATAACAATCTTGGCGTTTATACCATGGATGAATTTTGTCATTTTCCCCCAAACTGGCTGCTGAATCAGCTCCTGTGCTCTTTCACATTCTTTCCTTCTATGAATTTCAAAGTGTACGGTGTACCAGCTCGCTGAAAAAGCCCAATTAGAATTTTGACCATAAGTAAAATAAATTTACGTACCTTGAAATATACCGATAACTGCCCCATAAAGCTAAGGATACACAGTTCGATAAAAATCACCTCCGACGAGTCCATTTTGCAGTTTTCTTGTTACAAATGCGAAGACAAACACATGCACGAAGCATCAAACAATTCTAAAAAAAATTGTTTTCAAATCAAATGAAAACATTGTTGATTCAAATATATATATTTTTAAATCAACGCTGAGTGGTATTAAAAACAAACCAAAAATTTTTCATTCAACCAAAATCATATATTTGAATCCAAGCCCTCGTATATTTGATTCTAATATGCGTTATTCCTCTGCGTGTATATTTCAATGTTCTTCCCAACAAACAATCACTCATTAAATAAACATCATTATCGCGATTTAATTCAGCAGTGTGTTGAATAATCTCTGAATTATTTTCAATCACAGTTTTTGTTCAGGCATTATTCACACAAATTTGGAGAAGTTATTAAGCTGTCGCCAAGTGGTTTTGGACACTGCCAATTGCATATGTTTAAGAAGCAAGTTCTCAGCAATGTAGTTCAGCTGAAAATTGAATAACTGCTGTTTAATTACTGCACAGAACTTGAGTGCAATTTCCAAAGTCGAAGTGACCTTTGTTGAGCTAATCGAGTTTTTTTGTCAATGATATATTCTCTCCTACACGCAAAGAAATACAGAATATTAGAATCAAATATACAAGCGCTTTGATTTAAATAGATAATTTTGCTTGAATCAAAAAAATGTTGATTAGCTTTTAATACCATTCAGCGTTGTTTTAAAAATATATATTTTTGAATCAACAATATTTCCATTTGATTTGAAAAAAAAATCATTTGAAAATAGTCGGATGGTTTGTGCATGTGTGTATCTCCATCACGCCATTTTTTAATCACGAAAACTGCAAAATGGACTCGTTGGAGGAAATGTTTATCGAAGAACTAGACGTTGATCAGCTAGATGTGGACGAATTCGAAACTACTGAGTTGCTAAAATCGTTTCAGTTGTGCGATGCAGTGATTAGTACATTTCTAGGTATGTAAATTTATATTACATGTGTTCACAATTCTAAATTTTGGGCTTGTTTCAGCAAATCGCTATACAATCGAAACATTGAAA
Organism: Aedes japonicus; assembly: GCA_034211315.2. Taxonomy (NCBI): domain Eukaryota; kingdom Metazoa; phylum Arthropoda; class Insecta; order Diptera; family Culicidae; genus Aedes; species Aedes japonicus. The sequence continues at coordinate 11,346 of JASCZW010017910.1, forward strand.
ATCATCGAACGGAAGGAGGTGGAAGAGCTTATACAGCAGCCATTATTGGCGGAGAGGACGAAATGCATCCATGGTATAAACGCATGGAGAATAAGTTTGGTGAGTAAACCATAAAAAATCATAAAAATCAAATGAGAAATCTTTTCTTTCATGATCCAGAATATCCCTCCGTTGGTTGATTTGGCAATTTCGCTTCCATGTACATCAGCTAGCCAACAACCGAGCCAACAAGACATTTCAAGAGCTGAGTGTACAGCAACTTATTTGCTAAAAACGTCAGCAAGAGGAAAGGCAATTCTAGCAAAATATCAAGGAAGCCAAAACAAACGTCTGACAAGATGCGAAAACCGAATCATAACACAAATCGTCGTGGACGAGTTTAAAGATCGATTTTCGAAATTGACTGCTGATGAATTGCAAGCCAGAGCAGTAGAGCTACGTTTTCTGTTTCCAAATGAACCACAGGTAAGTTTGGTTTATTTTACTTTTTCATCTTCCTATTTTCGAATCTGTCTGGCTTGGTTTCACAAAACGCATCTATACGAAGAGTACTCCATTTCAACATGCATGATAAGATGCTGCTTTGATCGAAGAGAGTGAACATTTCAAAAGGCTTATCCATTTTTGTAAACAAAACCTTTGAAGACCCGTTACTCACGAGGAGTCAGCTCCCCACGTAAATCAATGTAATTGTCTGGCAGACGAAACTTCTCCTGCATAATGATGACATTGATTTGCATGAGCAGACTACGCTTCGTAAGTAATGGACCTTCTTAGGTTTTCGTAACATAAGTGAATATGCGCTTTTCAAATGTTACGCGAGAATTATTAACAACCATACATACTCTTAACAAAACGCTTGTTTACTTTCTACAGGAGAGTTGGTATCAACCTACATGGACGACGGATGACTCAGGACGAAGAGTGAAGCTGAGAAAACAGGCAAAAGGGACGCTACGTGATCGCAACATCTACTACAAAGAGGATAAACTGGGAAATATTCGAGAAACAAATCAAGCAGCCGCTGCTGCATCTGAAGGTGAATCTACAAGTGACGTTACCCAAAATGACTGTGAGTTTGATATCTGTCAGCTATATTTGTCTGTATGCTAATGAAAGTTTTCTTTAGTGACAGAATATCAACGGACCAAAAAATGGATAATCCATAATCAGGATGACTGGGACGAAGTTAAACAGAAGTGGAAGCAAACAACAAAACCAAGACTTCTCGAAGTGTTCAGTAATGAGCAACGAAACGCAGCTTCTATTTTGGCAGAATATCCTATTCTGAGACACCACCAAGCATATCAATTCATACAAATTGATTTTCAGCAGCGTTTTCCGGAAAAGGAAAAGCTTCTCTTTGACCGATGGGAATCATTCATGAACGAAGTCGTACCTATTTTTGAAGTTGAAGTAACGGATGCGGCTGGCAAAAGTTTACTCACTTGTCTGAAAGCAGATGGAATCTCAATTGGTAAATTAAATACAAGCTCAATATTAACCTATTGAGCACTAATACTTATTTATTTTTGTAGATGGACGTGGACTCATAACCATCTGGTTATTGAATCACATTTTCCCAAGCCCTGTACTTAGAATTCCGGGAAGCAACGTTGGAAACCGTCTATGATTGAATCTCGAGAGAGCGTCGCAGTTTTGATTAAGGATTTGGCAGAGCTCCAAAGTACGCTAGCCAAAATATTCAAAACAGTTCACGCGAGAGATGTCGATCTAGCTCCATTCATTGTGGTTCACGGGGTAGATCCGAAAAACCCTACATCATTTTCGGTATGGAACAACGTTGTTTCATACAAGCTACCTAGCTTGCAGAAAGCACTTGATGTGTGCTTGAAAATCTGCAAATCATACGGTATTGCATTCCCACGGCAGTCGTCATCAGCTTGGAATTTATTGGCGAATCTGTTATTCGATTTTGAGATTCCCAGTGAACAAACTAATCTAGTGGCTTTGTGTACTTCGCTGCGTAACAGTCTCCAACAGCAGCAAGAACAATGCTCCGATGTGTAGCACGACGGTGTGCTTGGAAATCGCAATCGATCCATCGCTTACAGGACCATATAAACAAATTTCACGGAAATCTGGACGTATATGAATGCAACATAGGTGATTGCACTAGAAAATATAGTGTCAAATCTTCATTTTATCGGCACATGAACAAACATCTTAACGAAACCAACAAACAAATTGAGAGCGCAGCACAACAGCATAGCAACGAACTTTCTGCTGCACATGCCGAAACAACCACACCAAAATACAACACAGAACAGAAAATTATGGAGGATAATCCATTACCTGATGAGAGAGGCCACTGTTCTACTTTTAAAACTGATCTAAATTTGATGATCAAGAAAATGAAGAATGCGTCAATTAATTTTAACCTTAAATATTTAAGTGCAAATACCCTTCCGAGGAAAGTTATTTTTGATATAAAACAAGACATTCAAAACATGTTCTTAAATCCACTCAGTCACATAGTTGAATTATTGGAGTCTTCAGGATTTATAACTGCAGAAGGAAAAATAATGCTTGATGAAATAATAGGAAGTTCAAACAACAATGAAACTGAATATAAATTTGTTGAACAGTTGAAGGGTAATGATTTATATGCAGAACCGAGAGAATTCATACTAAGTAATGAATTATGTCCGGGTATCGTTCAAACCGAGCAACAAATGAGTAACGACCCTATAACAGGTAACAAGTGTAGTCAACTTTTCAGCCCTCAAATTAATTAAGTAATAAACTTCTTTTCTAGCTATCCTAATGCCTTTACGTTTTCAACTACGGAAGTACGTCGAATCAGAAGGTGTGATGGATAATATATTGAAGAGCTTAATCCCTTCAAGTGATGGATGCATCAGAACCATGGTTGACGGTAATCTCTGGAGGCAGCGAACAATGTACTCTAACTCTAAGTTGATAGTGCCATTGAATCTGTTTTTTGACGATTTCACAACTGGTGATACCGTTTCATCACACGCGGCAAAAACTTCTATTGGTGGTATCTATTACTATGTTCCCTGTTTACCTGCGCACATGTTGACAAAGCTTTCGAACATTCATGTAGCTGGTTTTATATTGTCAGAGGATAAGAAAGAGTTCGATAATAATTATCTTTTCCGTAATCTAGTTGACATTCTAATTGAATTGGAGACAAAAGGATTGGAGATTACCTATAAAGAAGAGAAAATGGTTGTTTATTTTATGTTAGGTTTCATTACTGGTGTTAATTTAGGACTTTCCAGTATCTTAGATCTAGTTGAATCTGTTCGTGCAAACTATTACTGCCGTTTATGTAAGAGAAACCGACTTCAGAGAGAAAATGATACTGTTGAACACTCTGAAACATTTAGAACTATAAAAAGTTATGATGAGGATTTAAGCTTAGATGACGTATCGCTTACTGGTGTAAGAAAAGAAAGCATTTTTAATGAGATTCCTTCCTTCCACGTGACATTCAACGTTTACTTTGATTTGATGCACGACTTGTGGGAGGGTGTATGTGTTTACGGATTAGGGCATTATTTGGATTACTTTAACGTCAAAAAACTATTCTCATTAGACGAATTGAATTTTAGAAAAAATACATTCGCGTTCGGACATTTAAATTCCTCGAATATTCCAGGCAATATTAAGGACATAAATATCTCTAAAAGTAAAATCAAAATGACTGCAAGTGAAATTAAAACGCTAATCAACTTCCTTCCACTTAACATAGGAATGTTGGTACCAGAAGAAGACGAGGTTTGGAAACATTTCTGTATTTTGCTTCAAATCTGTCACATTCTTATGCTACGTGAAATCCTTATGGAGTATTTGGAAATCTTGAAAAAACTAGTAGAACAGCATCACATACAATATTTAACCTTGTTTAATGACACAGCTTAAGCCAAAGCATCATAACTTACTGCATTATGCTACATTTATTATGCAATCAGGAGCTCCGCGATATCAATGGAGCTATGCGAGGAGAAGCAAAACATCGAGATTCCAAACAGTATAGTAGAGCAACTAACAATAAGAGAAATTTGTGTAAATCTCTAGCAATTAAGGCGGGGTTTAAATTTTCATTCAACGTGTTGAATGATAGCTTTTGGAACCAGTAATAGATTTACGAGAATCTAAAATATTGCATACTACACTTTGTGAAGAGTATAAACAGCTCTTATGTGTTCACGGAACGATCAGTTATGATTCTATACGATATATTGACAGATTTAAAAAGGAAGGGATGTTTTTCATGAACAATGTGTATTTTTACATTAAGCAGCGCAACCTTATTAGCATTTATGAGTTAGAGAAAATAATTTTAGATAACGATGAGCAGCTCATTTTAATTTGTTTCAGAGTTCAGTCTCGTGGATTTAACGATCATTTACAGTCATTTAATGTCTTCAAGACAAATGAGAGACAAATTATCACCAAGGTACAAATTCTGGAAATGTGTCCAATCAATCTACATAAAATAAATGAAAGCTTATTTTTTAGGTGCAGCAATTTTGTGCATTTAATAAATATTGTTTAAAAACAAAAATAAAACGTTGATCTTTACTAAAGTATCCTATAAAATAAAGAAATATAATGCAGACCTGAAATTGTATTATTGAAATCAACTAGACTTTTTATTAAACCAATCGAACTTTTATTTTGAGTCAAAGTGTTTTTGTTTTGATTTAAAAAAAAGGACTTAATTGAACTAAAAAATTATATATTTGATTCAAATAACGATATGCTAGATTCAAATAAAAATATTTTTGAATCTACATCCAGTCGTATGGAAACTCGATTGTTAAAACAAAAACATGTTTGCTTTGAAACAAATATCGTTTATATTTGATTCAAAGAAAATTGCAATTAGGCCCTGAGTCAAAAATATATTTCTTTGAATTCAAAGTGATTTATTTTTGAAAAAAATATCTATTTCTCTGCGTG
>JASCZW010017911.1:0-16295 GCA_034211315.2 Aedes japonicus
AACTCTGAATTTAATGTCTTATCGGTGATGAAAACCTTGGTCTTCCTACCGCAGCTATATATGCCTTTGCCAAATCAAGTATTTAGGTGCAAATTTATCTGCAAACATTGCAAACTTAAATTTTAGCAGGAACGTCTCCTGGGAGCCGCAGCTGCTACAAAATGTTTGTCTATTTGAAAACGGCCCTTACATAGGTTTCATCATCCATCTAAACGCTTCATTGGCAATACGTATACAACGTTAAACTGAGTAATGGCTAAGAAGTGGTTGCACAAGCGTCCAGCCAATATTTTCACAGGCAAATCTGGCGAATCTACCCAGCTTCATGAAATTGCAAAAAGATAGCAAGAAGCGTGTATACTCCTTTTAAAAAGTTAGTATCATCACCCATTTGCAGCTTCTATGTTTGATAATCATTCTCTCAACTTTTTCTCAACTTGTATACAGCTGATACTCTGCTATACATACGGAAAAGTTTTTTACAGCTTCACTCCAACTAACTGAACAATGTTCTTACAGTGCGCAAATAGCTTTTGTACAGCCTTTCGAAAACCCGTCATGCAGAATATGTAATCGGTTAGCCTAGGAAGCTTTTATCCAAAAATTATACAACTCATTACGTAACTGTTCTCAAAGACAGTACTTTGTTCATAGCAATTTCTATTTTTAGAACAGTGGAAAAGAGCTTTTTATTGCTACTACACAGCAATCGAAAAAATATGTATGTCAAACACTGTTTACAATACTCGTGGACGATAATACGGCAATGGTGCTGTTTTACCGTTGTAAAGCGCGCAATTAACATTTAACTATATGAATTATATGTATGAAAATTTATATACCACTTACCCGTGTACTCACCAGATTCGAACTCTGAACCTTCACCATAAGATCGGTGACTGTATCCTCTGATCCATAGCAGCTGTACGGAATTCCAGTACCCTTATTCAAAGTGTTCAAACCATGTTATAGTTCTAATAATGCTGAACAACAATGATTGCTGAAGCTCTTTACGAACAGATTCATACTGTTTTTAAAATCAGTGTTACCGAGATTATTATAATCTAAACATGATCACCGTCCAATTTTTGTTGTTATCTGTGCCGTGCTCGGGCTCATTTGTTATATTTTTTTTTAAACGACATTAATATCAATTTCATTCAAAATTGTTGTTATAGATTGCTATATTAATTATGGCTACATTATAAATTTCCTGTGATTAAAAAAAACCACTAAGACCTGGCATTGAACACCTGATCTTTTGCTCAGTGGCCCGATAGAATAACAACTAAGCCACCGAGAAATATTTTTCAATCTATTCACTTATTGGGGAACGTCCATTAATTACGTGGCACAAAACACTTTTTGCAAACCCCCCTCCTTGTCACGTTTTCAGTATGGACCTTCAAATTTTTTTGTATGGATCGTCACGTTTTCCCAATTGGTTGCATTGGTTGACAGCATGCCTCTTATACACTTTCAATTGACATCACTTATCAAGCGTGGGTAGGCTGTGGATGCCGAGGTTCACGGTTCGAATCCCGATTGCAACTTTTTTTTCATGTAAGGAAAATATTCATGCGATCGTCATATGAACTTCTTCTTTCCATTAGGGAATCGTATAACATTTGCAGTAATGTCTTCTGGCAAATTTTCATACGATATTCGAGTCAATTCCTCTCGATTTGTTCGCTCAGTGTACTTATACAACATTCTATACAGCTATAATCACTAAGCTGTATAGCGGCTGAGGTATTTTTAATATAAAGGTTTTTGAAAAGCTAACAAAGCTAACAAATAAAACTGTGTAAGAGAACACAGCATGATAATTCAAAAGCTAAACCGACTAATTTCTTAGCTACATAAACAAGCTTTGTAAATGCAGACAAACATTGTTCGCATAAGAGTTTTCTTTTCAAATTATGTAACCTGTCGTGAATTTCGTGCTCTAACGAACCGATTTGCTTCCAGATGGTCCATTGTAAGCCACTCCTGTTGAACCACCGCCCGCCAAGTCGAACGCCAACTCTCAAAATCGTTCGCTTGGGGTGACTGGTTTGATTCCGTCGTTACTGTTGTTGCTGCTGTTGCGGGACACCTGTTTTCCGCGGCGATCGTCTTTGGAATCCAATCGCCTGTCGGACACCGTTCCTCGAATGCGTTGTTTGAACGCGAAGCTTGAAGTTACTGCTACCTCCGTCGCTGGCAAAGTTCGTTACAAGAATGAGCTGAACAAACTCAGGTAGCTCGTATGTAAAACTATGCGTTACCTTGGTTTTGTTTATTCTTGCAAAATCAGAACATTTTTACATAGCATACTACAATTTTTTTATTTCATTTCACGCTAAAATCAACATACTCATATTGAATGATTATACCCAAATCTAAGGGTAAGGTAACACTCTTAAATCTTGCAAATCATTTTATTATTTGCTTTACACATACTATGTATACTACATTCTTCCCCTCCTCTACTCTTTTTTTTTTTGGAATTAAAATTTAGTTAGTTGAAATAATTATGTTTATTACTTATACGGACAGTTGCACTGAACTTCTGAAATGTCGCTATTTCCTATTCTTTATTTAAAAATTGAAAATAATATCATGTCCTTAAATCTTTTGGATTTCTTGATGACTCTTTGTGGTCGCATCGGCTGGTTTAGTTGCTGTCATCCGTTTCATTTGTGTTTTCATTGCTCAATATAGGGCAAGTGATTTCTTTATCCTGGTGATCTGCATGCTGATTTGTTTCCGCTCTTAGCTGTTTGGGAACTCATTTTATATCCTGGATATTTCGAGAGTACTGGACACTACGGTAGTTTTGAACGAGCATCTTGGCACCTTCTCTGGCTAAGACGGTAAATCTATCCGCTGAGAAAGTTGAAACCGATTTAGGCCGTTTTCGCTGTGCGATAAGCACTCTATCCCCGACTGCGATATCTTGCTGAATATTTTGTTCCTCTGCGGAAATCTGCACATATTTTGCTCTCGAGTATGAAACTGCATCTTTTTCTCTTATGTCTGTTCTATCAATAAGTTCCGGTGAATTTGTAGTCCAGAGGCACGGAAACGTTCCTCTGAATTTCCATCCTACAAGTAGCTCAAATTGTTTTACGCCTTGTCTTGAAAGTGGTTTATCTTTGTTGTGCATGTGAACGTACTTGTCGCGTGTCGTTCTAAATGTTTTTTTATTAACTAATCCTGCCGCTGCCAGTGCATTTTTTCATTCCTTTATTTTGTCTTTCAACTGCATCATTTGACTGTGCGCTCAGAGAAATTGATTTGTAATTTTATTTTTTACTCTTTTTTTCCCACAATTTAACAGACTTGTCGCTTTGGAACGGGGGGTCATTATTACTTTGTATAGCTAGAGGGTAGCCCCAAACTTGGCTAGTAGCTTCAGCATCCATGCTTTTCACCTTGATAACGTGTAGGTACCGAGAGTACGTATCAACCGCTACTTAAAACTCCCCGCAACCAAAATTTTGAACAGTAAAGAAATCAATTTGTATTATTTCCCATGGCCTGCATGAGAGTTTTCTGCTAGTCAACGGTAATGGTGCATTTTTTCGTGATAGTCTTAGACATGTTTTGCATCCTTTGGCATATTTTCAGCTTCTTTGCTTAGCCCTTGCCACCAGAAATAATTTCTCAGGAGTTTTCATTGAAGAGGCACCCATGTGGCCTTGATGTGCTATTTGAAGAGCTTTTTTTTTTAAGGTTATATGGGAAAACAACGAGATCTACCTTAAAAATCAATGCTCCAAGAGTTTGAAGATGCTTTGCTTGAGATTTGTACGATGTTGTTTTTTGCATTGTTCAGTTTTGAGAGATTCTCTGATATCTATATGCTCTTGATCTCCCTCGCATGTGACTCATGGATCCTGCATCCAGTGTGAAAAGAAGGTGGCGGTCGATGATACTACAATCGAACGATTCTATTGGTTTTGGATCTTGGACAATTCTAGATAGTGCTGCGGTCAAACTTGTGATGCCTGGTAATCGTTCTACTTTAAAGTTGAATGGTTATAAACTGAGCGCCCATGCCTCAGCGCGAGAAACTGCTCGCTTTCCAATGCTATGTGGGCCTCCGAATATGAATTAATTAGAGTATGCGTCTGATCTTACCGTGAATTGGATATAGATGAGATATTTAGAGAATTTTTCTAATAACCGACACCATTGCAAGGGCTTCTTTTTGTGTCTGAGGGTATTTCACCTCGGTAGCTGATAGTGCTTTAGAAGCGCACGCGATCACTCAAGGTTTTGAATTTGCATCAAACTGGACAAGTACTGCTGGATGCAAGTCCATACGGAGATGCATCCACAAAAAGCTTTGTTCGTCATCTCGATTATAGTATCCCAACCATTGAATTGTCTTCCAGTAGTTGTGAGTGAGATATTCGAATTCATTATCATGCTCGCATGACCAATAGAAGTGGATAGCTCTTGCCAGTTCCCTGAGTTGTCACGTTTTATGGCCACGTTGGATATACACTTTTTTTATTAAATTGACTAATCCCATGACATTTTTGACTTTAGCTTGATTTGATGGTCTCCGAAAACGTTTGATGGCCTGAATTTTTTTCATCTTCTATAATCCATTGAAAACCATTTGGCTCCATATAGATTCATCAAAATTTACTCAAATGTGGGCATACTGAATGGAGTTCTGTGGATACATTTATTAAGAACCCTTAAGCTTATAGACAGTCGTACGCCGTCCCGTCCTTTTGATACAACCAGTAGTGACGAACAGAATGAACGGTCCATGTCTTTGGTAACAACTTCTATTATGTCGGATGATAATAATTCTTTCAGCTTATGTTTAGTCAGTATGCGGCAGGGATGTGAGTAAAAACATTTCTAGCCGGCGGCATATCCTTGTCGTAGTACAAAACAACAGGTGGTACATAAAACTTGGGAAACTCTTCTACGGGTGATTTACAAACTGCGTTCACTGATGCAAGTTCACATGGCCAATATGTATTGTCGTTGAAGATACCGACTGGTATTTTAAACCTACTGCAAGGACACTGTACCCGGTTTCAGTATTGAATCCGAACAAAGCTTTCTTCTCGTTAATCACATAGAATTTCTTTGTATAGACCGGTCAATCTTTGGATATGAACAGCTCCGTGAAAAATGTAGCTATTATCTTGATATCAGTGTGCGTCGCGTAAGCCCTGAGAGGTTTATCTGGGTAATAGCGCAAGTCAATTATCTTGTTATGGGGTGATTATTTTTGAAAGATTTTTTCGAAGGTCACTTGGTGACTGTATTAACTTGTTGTCCTGAATCTACAAAAAATACTACACGTGTTCCGGCCACGCGTGCAACAACGAAAGCATACTCTTCTTCGTGATTTTATGATGTTGAGACGAATTGTTCAAAAATAAATACAAAAATTTCAAATCTGCTCGTGAATAATATCGGTACTTCTTTCTTTTTTTTTTTTTGTTATCAATCAATTTCTCAGAAACCAATACATCTGTTTCGTCAAGAATGTATTAGCCTTTTTCACTCACATCAACTGGTGTGGTATCCATTTTCTCTTTTTCGTTCTTGATAGCTGCAATTTTTTTTTTTTTTTTTTTTTTTTTTTTTATTATCGAGATTTTCAGCCGTGGGCTGGTTCATCTCCCGTCGTAGTCACTTAAATACCTTTTAGGTATTCGCATAACTTGTCCGGGGGTGAGATTCGAACTCGTAACTGTGGCGTGAGAGGTATGGATGTTAACCTTCTACGCCGGGGTCGCCCCCACAGCTGCAATTTTACGTGGAGGACGTGAAAGGTCTTGCATGGTTTTCATCGAGGCAGCATCAAGCGAGGTGCCCTTGCCTGTTGCAGTTGAGAGAAATCTTGACGATGCATGGGCATTGACTAGGACCATGGTGAATACTTTCGCAGCGCCAACAGGCTTTTTTAGTTAATCCTTGTTTACGATTCGGATATAAAATTTACGGATATATATTTACGCTACGGATATAAAATTTGCCCGTATTTATTCTGTCATCTGTCTGCATCACCAGTGATAACTTCAACTGAAGCTGATCCTTGAGGTTTTTGCATTTTCTTGAACTCCTCTTCATTAGATAATTCCGTTTCGTATTCACTTGCCAATTCTATTAGGTCGTTCAATGATCCTTAAAGGACCCAATTGTGGTGTGCAAGTGTACGTACGCGTTTTTCTGTGGAGCCCTGTATTACTGCACGTGCCACTGCTTCCATTTGACTCTTTACAGGGACTCTAGATTACACCACCATACATTGTTCTTGTTCGTAATGCAAGTCGGAAAAGTCGCCATATTGGATGAATCGATTGTGGTTTGAGGATTAATTAGCTTAGTTCCGGACAGGAAGCCTGAACTAAAACGCGGACATAGATTGCCCTTCCTGGTCGGCACCGATTTACCTAGTTTTCTTACTGCTGGAACCGTGTGCGCTGCATGTGCGCTGCAGAAAACGACCCTGTTCTCACAGGAACTTGTCTCCCAGTTCTCCAGCGTCTTGCGTGTAACATTCACCAGTACCAGCTCGGCGAATCTTTCTACTGGGAACCCGTGACCTGCCCAAACCTCGCTGTGTTTAGCGCAAATCGCAACCAGCTTCGAGATGGACCTGCCACGATTGTCCTTTGCGACTTCTGAGTAGTCCATTGTGGCATCGATGTGTGTGTCCAATAATAATCTTCGTATGCGTCTTCCAAGATCCTACAGGCAACATCGTAGTCATTATTGTTCACAATTTCTTGGTCGATCTAGTCTTTCGCATCGCCGGTAAGTGCATTTTGCAGCTGTAACATTTTCTTGGCGGAGTTCTCCTACCACGACATAATACTCTGAAACAAATTCTTAAAAATGTACCAGTTTAGCGGATTACGGGATTGACACTTTTTTTGGTTCAGAGTTAGTTGGTTTTCTGCCTTCTCATCAGAAACCAGTATGAACTTAGTCACCCTTCTTTTTTTTTTTGATTGAGTTGGTATTCTGCCTTCACATCAGAAACCAGCATGAGCTTCGTCAACCTCTGCCTTCTCATCAGAGGTTGTTTCTGTTTATTATCTTATTAACAGATTCTAGACTTTTCTAGAAACACGCTGAGAAGTTGGCCGACATTTGCTTGTAGAAAAGATAATTACCTCTTTGTTTCTTCGTACATCGTACCGACTGTGCCATTGTCGTGAATTTCGTGCTCTAACGAACCGATTTGCTTCCAGATGGTCCATTGTAAGCCACTCCTGTTGAACCACCGCCCGCCAAGTCGAACGCCAACTCTCAAAATCGTTCGCTTGGGGTGACTGGTTTGATTCCGTCGTTACTGTTGTTGCTGCTGTTGCGGGACACCTGTTTTCCGCGGCGATCGTCTTTGGAATCCAATCGCCTGTCGGACACCGTTCCTCGAATGCGTTGTTTGAACGCGAAGCTTGAAGTTACTGCTACCTCCGTCGCTGGCAAAGTTCGTTACAAGAATGAGCTGAACAAACTCAGGTAGCTCGTATGTAAAACTATGCGTTACCTTGGTTTTGTTTATTCTTGCAAAATCAGAACATTTTTACATAGCATACTACAATTTTTTTATTTCATTTCACGCTAAAATCAACATACTCATATTGAATGATTATACCCAAATCTAAGGGTAAGGTAACACTCTTAAATCTTGCAAATCATTTTATTATTTGCTTTACACATACTATGTATACTACATAACCTAGAGCTGAATGTTGTGTTAAAGCTGTGTTACATTATGCATAAGTACTGTATCGATTTTTTAACTCTGCTTATAGCTTATTCAGCTTCACTTGCTTTTATACAATTATAAAACAGCTTATAAGTTCTTAACATCGGCTTAGGCAACTAAAAATGTTAGTTGGGTAGCCATTGAATTTTGTCAACACCTGATCATACAGTTTTCTGGCACGGATTCTGACCACATTGCTCTGCTTTTTATCTCTATTGAGTTGTCTACAGGCACTGTATGACTTGAAGCCTTCCCGGAAATGAATCCGTTGCACGATACTGCGTGCGGCGCGAAATTTTTTGGTCAAATCGCGGTCTGAGATGTTGGGGTTTGCCCAAGGGGTGAGTCGCTTCCCAAGTAACGCGATATGTCTAACTGTATGCATTTTTGCTTTAATGTGAAATTTTTTGTTTCCATTCCGGTGATTGCAAACTTTTTAGGATACTACTAAAGAACAGAAACAGCGCAGAAGGTGGAGCCTATGAAACATAATAAAAGTTCGTCATTAAGTTGGTCATAAACAAAAATATATTGGACTTCAGTAAAACAAATTATTGTCGTTATTCAAAAAGGTATTCTTGAACTAGGTTTGAACCATGCACTCTTAAAGCTCACTAGATCGATCTTTTTACCACTCGACCATTTCAACATGTGAGAAATGGGTCAATTAGAATCCTCTTAAACAACCATTATTTAAACTAGCGCCAATGTGATAGGGGACATAGTAACTCATTTTAACATATGAGAATTTAGGCGTAACCGTTCAAATTAAATGGATTTACTGATTTGTATTTGATTATCGGTCGATTACTCTTCAGTTTTAGTTAAAACATCTTCATTGTACATGCAAAGCAATTGTACCCGGGCAAATTATGTTCGGTCGAACAAGTTATATCAACAGCAATTTTTTTAATAGATAAATGTAATAAAAATAGATATTTGATAAGTCTCAGTTTTATTTTAAAGTACAGAAACGGTCATCAGACGTCCAATACGACACGAAAAAAACACACTTGACTTATTGGGTTAGAATTTGCCATTTTACGAATATGTTTGTTTCCTAAAATACAAAAGACTTTTGTTGTTACATTTCTAAAACATAATATACAAAAAAGCAAGATGTCAGATGTAAACAAACATGTCCTTGTTTAAGAACATGGAACATATGTATGACAAATCAATTAGTCATAAGTGAATCTAGATTCGAATTGCATGAAACGCACATCTACATGACAAAACTAGTCAAATTGTACTTTTATAGATGTACACTATGACACAAAGCAAATATATCATTTATATTTATGTTTTTGGTGCTACTTGGGTCAGAACAGTGTGCCAGGCACGCCGTAGTAGAAAATCATACACCATAACGGAACATCTGTGGCACACTTTTGACATTTCTTCCGTAACTTGTCAAAAAGACCTTTCTAACAATTTGCTTATCCCGAGGAAAACGAGGTTGAAGAATATAAAAATATGTTTTGAAAATGTTTAAAACTGGATCAAGTTTTACCCATTCAATTGCTTTTGAGGGCAAGCACTGTTGTTTAATTTGCTATAGTAATGTTTTTTGTAGCATTTTATGTTAAAATAAAGGGTGTATTCGATAAAAATGGCACACAGAAAATCTTCTGTAACTTTTGAATCGTATGAGTAAAAAACCTAGAAATTTAAGTAGATCTTATCCATAGTGAGTTATTTACATCTGCCAAGTTTCATAGTTATACATTCAGTAGTTCCAGTCATGTCGTTGAAACAAGAAATTGTCCGTGAGAAAATTTTGTGCACTCACAATCAAAATCCAGGGGCGTCCCACCGGTGGATTGCTAAAAGGCTTGGAATTGCAAATACAACTGTGTCTCGTGTAATAAGAACCTTCAAGGAGCATCTGAGTGTCCAAAGGAAGGAAGGGAGTGGTCGTAAAAGTGGTCCAATGGACAGTAAAATGGCCAGGAAAGTCGTACAACAATTCAAGAACCGTCCAAACATGTCAATTCGAGATGTCGCTAAAAAGTCTAAGGTGTCAGTCGGTTTTGTGCAGAAAACCATGAAGCGTGCTGGGTTACATGTTTACAAAGTGCAAAAAGCCCCAAACCGGAATGAAAAACAAAACATCACTGCGAAAACCCGCGCCCGGAAACTTTACACGAAGCTGCTCACCAAATCCGGTTGCATCGTGATGGATGACGAAACATACGTCAAGGCCGACTTCCGTCAACTTCCTGGGCAAGAATATTTCGTTGCCAAGTCGAAGTTCGATGTTCCGGAGGATGTTCGAAAGAAGAAACTATCGAAATTTGCAAAGAAGTTTCTAATCTGGCAGGCGATTTGCGGATGTGGTGAAATAAGTGCTCCCTTCATCACTTCCGGAACAATAAACGGTGCGATTTACACGGAAGAGTGCCTTAAGAAGCGTCTCTTGTCATTCATTAGGAAGCACAAAGGATCAACTCTGTTTTGGCCTGATCTAGCATCCTGCCACTACGCTCGAAACGTATTGGAGTGGTACCGAGCCAACGGAGTCAATTTTGTGCCAAAGGATATGAACCCACCAAATTCACCGGAACTTCGTCCAATTGAAAAATTCCGGGCAATTATGAAAACGGAACTTCGCAAACATCCGAAAACTATAAAAACAGAGCTAGAATTGAAGAAAATTTGGGTAAAAACAACAAAAATACTGGGAAAATCGGTTGTACAAAATTTGATGGGTGGAGTGAAAAGGAAGGTTCGGGCATTCGGGATGGGAGACGAAATTGAATAAAACAAATGTTGTAAATCAAAACACATTAGTAGTTCTTCATTCCCTGAAAATTTCAAGAAAATCCGATAATCAGTTTAATTTTGATGAGTATATATGAGTGTGCCATTTTTATCGAATACACCCTTTAACAACGAAAACATCAAAAATGTTTGAAAGGACATTTTGCTTAACCGAACTGTACATTGGTCGTGCCACATAGGACATTTTATTCCAATGATAGCTACATAGTTCATTTCAATTTTTATTATCATTCTATTAGTAAATTAGAACATAACACATAGCAATAGAGATTGCTTTCTCTTTCACACACGCATTTGCTTCCCGGTGAAAACAATCATATTCTTTCTACATGCCTTCTCGTAGTTCAGATCTGGCGAATTCGTATTCAGGGCATTGCCACACAATGTGGTTAACGTCTTGGTAGGCAGTGCCACAGCCGCAAATACATGATTGTTAAAATAAGAAGTTTCTGGCATTTACTCATAAATTCGACTGTAAAGAACTACTGCACTGGGTCATAATGAAATGTGTGATAGTGAAAGTTCACAGAAAAAAATCGATATTAACGTTAAATTACCAGGTCCAGAATACGCAAACAATCCCTATTTGGCCTGTTTCGCCGACATGCTTCTTGAACGCTACGGTTCCAGGGTTCTCCGTCTTCGGTCAGTTCTTTCGGGGTTTCCACTTTTACTGTTTGCGCTGCATCCACTTTTGTTCCTGGCACATTGTTCGTGTTGTTCTCCTGAACGCCTTGTTGAGTCTGAGTGGAACGGCTGTGGGCTAGTGAAAACATATATTTAGAGCATACCATCTATACATATTTGAAAACAAAAATACCTCTCCACTCTGTTTTGGTTATAACCGAAGACCGCTTCCTCACGCTTGCTGTAAGGTTTCTCATTTTTGAACGTTGTGCTGGGATGGTATCCGAACATTCAATAATTTCCTCGTCATCGCAGAGCGGGTCATTTTTGTTTCCAATGCTTACCGTTACCGAGATAGTTTCTCCATACACTTCCTCGATGCTGTCTTCTTGTAGAGGATCCCTTGAAGGATCTGAACCATAACTGGCGACAACGCAACTTTGCTGGCTACCACATACAGCAACTTCCTCAAATTGTGCTGCTGATGATTGATCCGGATGTAATAAAAATATTTTTGTGGCTGCGGCTACAAGAAACGACCAATATATTTTGATTTATATAACCTTATTTCAAGGAACTAATGCACTTACCGAGGAGCAAATCGAACGCAGAATTATTAATTCCTTCCGACATTGTTGAAACGGTATTTTGTACTTTCTCCAATCGAACGACCGAAGTACGGATTTGCTTTGTTATGTTTGTTCTGACACTTCAGACGTTTAGCGCGACAGGTAAACTAATCGTCTTATCAAACCGTAGAGCGTCGCTATTGCGAAATCAGACATCGGACGTTTTGTTGATTTTCAATTTTCGTAATATTATGAGAACATATCAAAATGCGTGTTTTAACATAATGTCGATAAGTGCAATAGCAATAGTGTGCATTAATTAATTCAATTTGTTTACATTTGTTTCATAGGACCTTTTGAAAAGTTACGCGAGATTTGTACTTTTCGATGTTATAGCCTAGCAACCTTGGAAAATTGACGTTTTAGGTTGTTGTGGTGTTGTTTTGATTTTTTTGTATCGTCACCCGGCAAACATTAGTTTTAGAAAAAGTGATCAAAAGTGAACTTGACCTAGCTCTTTGTTGAGGCAAAATCTCGAGGGGAGCAATGGATAAGGTAAGTGATTTGGCAAAACCTCTGTAGCCAGTCGATGGCCCAGCTACCCATCGAGAGGATCCGCGAGATTGAAGAGAACATGCGCATCATGGATGCGAGCCTCTGTGGAGAAGTTGAAATATCCGTTAAAAATATTTTTATGGAGCAACATACGCAGGAAACCCAGATAAATTCCGTTTTCGAAGCCGAGAAGTGATGCAAGTGAAGTGGTGTGCCAGAAAGGTATCAAATGTTTCGTCAATCCCACAACAGTCACATTCGCCAGCATTGAGCTGTTTGGTGAAGATGCTGAATAGCACTTACGCACATTGTATGAGAAAATTATGCTGCGTTTTGTTTCTCAGTATGTGTATTGAAGTTTAAATCATATGTTTATCTCACAATAACTTTCTTTTAGCAGAGGTATTGAGGACTCGACCTTTAATGCCATATTGAAGCAGCTAAAGAACATTGCAATCGAAGTTTTTCCTAAGGGCTGCGGAAAGCTCCGGGCGGAGACGTTATGACCTTATTGCTAAACCAATGGGCAAAGATGGAAGTTATCGTTTTCGAGAGGAAACTGGAATATTTATAGCCTGACAATAATAAGTTAAAGAAAGGATTTCATAGGTGATTGAATTAATTTGTATTAGTTTTTTGTTAAGCCAAGGTTCATATTAAATTATGTTGCTTAAATAGAAATATTTTGGTTTCGCTTTATACATCTTCTGGAAAACAAAGCAAAAAAACAAAACAATCGCCTGCACTCCCACTTCACTTTCCTCAATTTTTGAGTACAATTGAATGCTATCTCTTTTTCTCTCACGGATGCTGAGCACCACGCACCTTAACCAAAGAGCGAACGAAATAAAACCGAAAAACTTTTCAGAGAGTGAGCGAAAAATACGACCGTATGTGTAAGCGACACACTGGAAAGTTGAAACTGGAATAAAATAAAGCATTTTGCGAATGTGCACCCTTTGTATATTGTTCGCTGCTGCATTTGAGACCTCCTTTACTAAAGGCCTATACTCGAAAAAAATGTTTTTATTCGTGTGTAACATTTCTGTAAGTGGGTAAAAATTGATGAAAATCTGGGTATAATTAGTTTGGAGTGAATTGGAGTTTACGTATGCAAAATTTCATAAAAATCGGTTCAATGGTTACTGAGATGTCATCGAAACAAAAAGAAAATTGCCGGAGAATTTTGCGCGCCGTCATGGCAAATCTGATTGCGACCATGATATGGATCGGAAGACCACTAGGAATCACCCATACAACTGTGTCTCGGGTGGTAAAATCGTTTAAGGAGTCCCAGACGACCAAGCGGTGGGCTGGAAGTGGAAGAAAATCGAAGACAGCTGACCCTGTGAAGGCCCGAAAGGTGTTGGATTGTTTCAAGTGTAATCCGAACCTTTTGATTCGCGATGCGGCTCTGAAGGCAAAGTGTTCCACCTCGTTCATTCAGCAAACCATGAAACGAGCTGGTCTTTGTGTATTCAAGGTCTGCAAGGCACCGAACTGGCGTGATCAAGAAAACACGGCGGCCAAATCCCGCGCAATGAAGCAGTATCGAGAGTGGTTAACGAATTCGACGTGTGTGGTTATGGATGACGAAACCTTCATCAAGGCAGACGCAAAGCAGATACTGGGGCTGGAGTTCTACGTTGCCAAATCACGGTTTGATGTTCCGGAAGACATAAAGAGAAGAACGTGGACAAATTCGCCAAAAAACACTTGCTCTGGTAGGCCATATGCCAATGCGGTAAACTGAGTAAACCGTCGTACATCACAACGGGTACCATCAACAGCGAAATTTACCGCACCGAGTGCCTCCAGAAGCATATGTTGCCCTTTCTACGGTCCCATGGAGGCGAGACATTATTTTGGCCGGACCTGCCATTACGCGCGATCGACGTTTGATTGGTACAGAGACAAAAACGTTGTTTTTGTACCAAAAACCGCCAACCCCCCAAAATCACCAGAAATTCGTCCGGTGGAAGGATTTTAGGCCATAATGAAGGCCAAAGTTCGAAAATCGTCCAAGGTGTTTAAGAACGAGCTGGAGTTGAAGAAAGAATGGATGAAAGTGACCAAAAAGGTCAGCTCCACCATTGCACAAAATGTTATGAGGGGTCTTAAGGGAAAGGTGCCGGCTTGCAGTGATGGAAGAAAAGTTGAATAAAGTTTGTAAAGTTAAGTAAAATTTGGAATAAAAAAAGGAGTTAAAAAAAAAGGTGAATAAAGTGATTATTCCGAAACATAATCCATATGTATAAATTTATTCCCTGAAAGTTTCAAGAAAATCCGACTTAAAATAGTTTTTTGGCGAGCACTTTTGTCTGGTGCATTTTTTTCGAGTACAAGCCTTACATTTGAAATTTGTGATAGGAAAATGCTGTGCATGTTGTTAATTTTCTCTCCAAAACTCAATTACAATACCTAATACTTACGTTATTTTCAATATTTCAATGTAAGAAATCAATAGTTTTATATATTGAAATCGAAGCGTAGAAAATGTTCCATCCGATTGGTGCAAACATTTTGCACCTTAGTAACTTAGTTATGTACGTTCTGTCCAACTTCTATAAGACCACCCCCAAATTGTCTAAAATCAACTATAATAATAACAATTTCGGGTCAATGTGCGTATTTTTGTGGAGTGCATAGCAAGCTATTGTTTGTCTTAGATTTATTTTGATTAAAAATTCCTTCTATTACTTTGTAATAAGATTTTATATTTTTTAAGTGTCCAGATTCTATAAGACCATTTCAAATATTACGCATTTTTATTAAGTAAAACTTATTAAAATCAGCATATTGTAAGTTCAATAATCCGTAGCTTTGCCATTTCGCTTTATGACCTGGAAAATTCGATTTGGCATACTGTTTACAAAATTCAGTTGAACAGATTTCTCAATTTTGTCCCATTCTGTCGTAATAGCGGACTTCAGCTCATCAACAGTAGCATACTGCTTTCCGTCTACATAAATCGTGCGAACCAAAATCCCCCAAAGGTTTTCGACTGGATTTAGGTCAGGATAACGCGCAGGCCAGTCGAGCAAATCGAGTTTTTAGTTCCTGAGCCATTGTTTCGTTAGCTTGCTGGTATGAATAGCGGCATTATCCTGTTGGAACGTAAACTTCTTCCGACGATATTTGCGCAAAAAAGGCAGAGGATGTCCTTCAAGAATACTAATGTAGTCCTTACTATTCATTTTGTAGGTCGTGAACGCTATCTTCAGCTTCCAGGTTGCGCAAAAGCCTGCCCAAACCATGCATGAGCCACCTCCGAAGTTGAACTTCTTTTCGTCGCTGAAGATTGTCTTAAAATTATTTTTTAAATCAAGAATAATTTTACCGGTTTTAGAGCCACAGTGGAATATTTAACGTTCCGAAAAATAACGTTTGACCAAAGCTTACCAAATCCCACTGTTGATTCATGTGAGCTTTTGCAAAACCCAGCCGTTTCTGAATATGAGAAGCTGTAAGGTTAGGAGCTTTTTTTCCGTTTTTGCCCTTTTAATATGAGGGATTTTCAGCAAAACTTGATGGACTGTCTCCCGGAAAACCTTCAAATTCAAAGTTTGCTTGATTTGCATCAAGGATTTAGTTGAGTGCGAAGCTGTTTTAACTATTTCCCTCTTCTCGCGATCAGTAAGCTTTGATTTCCGTGGAGCTCTTTTGTTTTTTCCATATCCTTCAGGATTAGCGAGATAATTGCGCACAACTTGATGGAACCGGCAAATCCGCCGTCCGATTTCCCTTATTGACACTTTTTCTTGGTGAAATGCCTCGATTATTCCCTTTTCCATCTCCGTGAGCACATTTCCCTTGGGCATTTTTATGCAGCAAAATGAATACACGCGAATCTACCAATGGTCTTATACAAAATGGACAGTGATGTCCATATCTTCAGTGTGGTAGAGAGAGATTTTAAATTTTCCACACACTCTTTCTAGATTAACGAGAGCTCTTCTCTTTTGTTTATATTCACCCCCGTGTTCGCATGCGGGTAGCGCATGTGAGTGGAAAAAAAT
>JASCZW010017912.1:0-16294 GCA_034211315.2 Aedes japonicus
AGTTCGCAGTTGTTTGGTCTTTAATTAAAGGGTGTCCAAGATGAAATTGCCACACACAAAATTTATTCGCAAAATTCGAGTTTTCATCCGATTGCCATCAAATCAAATTTTCAGGGATTGAGAAATAACTATTAAACTTCATTTTACCATTTTACTCGTATTTTATTTACAGTCCATACGCAAATGCCCGCACCTTGGCCTTAACCCTGGCCATAAGATTCTGCACAACCTGTGAATCAACCGTTTTTTGCATGTAAACCCATGCTTTCTTCAGTTCCTCGACTGTCTTCACTACCTTAGGTCGTTTAAGAAGGTGCTGCTTCATAATCACCCAGTACTTCTCGATGGGGCGGAGCTCCGGAGTGTTGGGAGGGTTGAACATTTTCGGCACGAAATTGACCTTATTGTCCGCATACCACTTCAGCACGTCCTTGGAGTAGTGGCATGAGGCCAAATCCGGCCAGAAGATTGTTGGGACGTTGTGGGCCTTCAGGAGAGGAAGCAGCCGCTTCTGGAGGCACTCTTTTATGTACACCTGTCCGTTCATCGTGTCCTGGGTCACGAAAGGTGCACTCCGCTTCCCGCACGTGCAGATGGCTTGCCTAACCAGGAATTTCTTCGCAAATTTGGACATCTTCTGAGTGCGGACATGCTCCGGAACGCTGAACTTATCCTTGGCCGTGAAAAACAGGTTGCCGGGGATCTGTTTGAAGTCGGCCTTCACATATGTTTCGTCGTCCATGATGCAGCATTCAACTTTCGTCAGCATGTTGAGGTACAACCTGGCACGGGTTTTGGCGGACTTGTTCTGCTTCTCGTCGCGATTAGGGGCCTTTTGTACCTTGAACGTTCGAAGCCCAGCCTTAGTTTTGGCCTTCTGGACAAAACTTCGGCTTAGGTGCAGCTTCTTAGCTACATCCCGAACGGAGGCGTTCGGATTTCGGTTGAAGGCCCCAACTACGCGGTTGTGATTTTTGGTGTTGTACGGAATACTTTTTCCTTCACTTCTGGGCTTCCGATCGGTGGTCAACCGTTCCTCGAACCGCTTAATCACTCGCGACACCGTGGAATTCGCGATTCCCAACGTTTTAGCGATGGAACGATGCGAGAGATCCTTGTTCTCGTGATGAATGCGCAAGATTTTATCACGCACGAGCTGTTCTTTCGACTCCATTTCCGCGAGTTTTGATTGCAGGACTTTAAAACTTGCTGGATGTAAATAATGCACTATGAACTAAATCCACCCAAATTTTCATTAAATTCTACTCAACGGTTAAAAAGTTAGAGCAATTTCATAGTGTGGCAATTTCATGGTGGACACCCTTTAGATTCAGGAAATGATGTAAAAATAAGCACTGGTGTCTATTTTCCGGCAATTTTATTCCAATCGTAATAAATTTTGAGCACTCAATCTCAAACCGATCGTACCGAAAATATTCTAAGTCCACGTAAACAACCTCGCTGAACTGTCAAAACCACAGTGATGACGCCATCGTGCAATGATCTATTGTCTTTTCTTCTTTTACCTTGGAAGACGGCTTGTTTTCATTTCATCACTGACACCTGTCCTCTTTCTGACGTCCGTGACTGTAGTGCAGCTGAGACGTGAACGAAGACTGTCAATCTGAGGCAGTGCGCCCAGCGGCAACTGTTCGATTATAAATTAGAAGAAAAATTAGTAATCTCCATTTAATTCCAACTACCTTTGCTTATCTTCGACAGATACGCGTATTTCGTCTACAATGTGCAGACTTCTTCAGTATCTCGTACTAATAACTCGACTTAATGGACTTATTAGTACGAGACACTGAAGAAGTCTGCACATTGTAGACGAAATACGCGTATCTGTCGAAGATAAGCAAAGGTAGTTGGAATTAAATGGAGATTACTAATTTTTCTTCTAATTTATAGTTACAAGTATTCCACTAAACAGCTCAAACCCTCTAGGATTCAACTGTTCGATATTATTTTTATGTAAATGGTACCTGAATTTTGGATTAGAATAATGGATTACTTAGAGATGCAGTTAACATTTTCAAATTGATGATGTTGTTTTGAGAAGGAAATAATTTCTCATCACCATGATGCTCTAGGAGTAGACAGCCCTTTTTTAGCTAGAACAAAGTTTTTTAAGAGAAAGTATTGATAGTTCCGTAAGCGCATGGCACAACAATTTAAAAATTGTTTCTAATATACGAGCGCAAAGCATTAACTTTTACACTATTCATGTCAGTAATCCAGTCAACATAGGATGAGATGATAATGGAAGTCATGCGTTTGAACTGTGATGGGTTTGAAATGATTTAAGTTGGTCAAATGGGCAAGATGATTTGCATTCTATCACGCGGCGCTTTCGCTTTCGTGGATTTGTAGTCATTGCAGACGGTGCAGATCTCCTCTTTACATGCATCTATTGGAGACAGTCACCCAATGAACACGTCAAACCGTACAAACTAACAACGGTCACATATGCCTTCAACCTTTGGGAAATGAAGGAGAAACCTGCTATCTAACCGCAGCAAGGTCTTGAAAAAGGATTTTTACGTCGATGACGTTTAGACTGGCACAGGCAACTTCGAGGAAAGCATAGTTCTTGTGAAAGAATTGATCCCCATTGCAAATTCGGCTGGTTTCATCTTGCGGAAATGGAGCTCAAATAGCACTGCGCATTCGTCGTGTGTTCCCACTGATCTCCGAGACGAACCTTTTTCGAACTGGATTCATCAACGGCTGCCGTCCAAACGCTTGGACTAATTTGGAAGCCAGCTACCGACAATTTCTGCTTCAGTGCTCCGAAATACAATACCGAAGCTACTATCACAAAAAGGATTGTTCTCGCTGAATCTGCTCGAATTTTTGATACTCTTGGTCTGATTGGCCCAGTAAAGGTCCAATCAAACATATTTCTGCAAGTACTGGGAAACAAAAATGCGATAGGGACGACGTGTTACCCGAAGACCTACTGAAATTCTGGCTAGAATATCGTCGTAACCTCCTGGCTTTGGACACTCTCACTGTTCCTCGATGGATTCCCACACTCAAGCGGCCACGTTAGAATTACATGGCTACTGTAATGCATCGCAAGTAGAATGCTAGGAGCTAGGAGCAGTGTTCATCACGGTTGGTGAGGGTTTTAGCGGCAAATTCTACATTCAGCACCCCATTCGACGTAGTACAGCTGTAAAATGTTATGTGGCGATCTTCGTATGTCTAACAACTAAGGCTGTCCATTTAGAAGTTGTGGCAAATTTGTCGACACAAGCATTTCTGGCTGCATTCAAGCGCTTTATTGTTATGAGAGGCAAGCCGCTAGCCAGTGAGGTGCGATAAAGCTACCAATTTCGTAGGAGCAAGCAGAGAATTGGAAAAATTACGGCATCAGTTCCAACACATCGTAGTTTGCGCAGCAAAAGACGAAGGAATTCAGTTCGCCATACCAGCACGCTCATCAATCTTTAGAGAATTACGGGAAGCGGCCGTAAAATCCTTCAAGGGGCACTTCCGGAAGGTTGTTGGAACCAAGCAGTTGAGTTAGGATGAGCTGAACTCAACAAACTTCACACACTTTAGCAAACACTTTGAAAAATACATTCTATCGATCCGACGTCACCAGAAAAAGTTATGATCGTTGAAAAGAAGCCCAAGATGCGCGGATTCCCTAGGTGGTGATATATAGGTTTTGACCTTTGTTGTTTCATAAGAAAATATCTCGTGATCCTTCGCATATAGGAAGTTACTTTCTCCAGCCAAGTTGTTCAGTAGATCAAGGCCTTCAGGATAGTAAGCTTAAAAGTTCAGAATTATCTCACTACGCACTTGACGTATAGCAAGTTGAAGTCTTAGACAACGATGTATGTCTTTGAGTGAGGTCTTTTGGATGGTGTTCCCATTAGTTTAGTTCAGAACTCGTCCACTACGTGGTGCCAGTATTCATGGGAATTTTCTGCAATATCTGTATTTTGGGGCCCATTTCATGTATAAATGGGCGTATCATTTTCAGAATATATTGTCGAGTAATCATGGTCTTCCAGACGGTGCACTTCATAATTCAGAATTATTTCACTGAGCGGCTGATTTTCCCAATATTGGTATTTTTGGTAAGTTCTTCTTTCCACTTCGGGTTACTCCTTCAGAGAAGTTCTTCACAAAACTTAGAGTAAGCCCTTTAGAGAACTTCATGGAAGTTCTTCAAAGAACTTCATGAAAATCTTCAGAAAACTTCATGAAAGTTCTTCAGAGAAGTTCTGCAGAGAACTCCAGGAAAGTTTGTCAGAGAGCTTCAGGGAAACCTTTCCCGAGAACTTCAGGGATGTTTGCAGAGAACTCCTGGAAAGTTCTTCAGAGAACTTCAGGGAAGTACTGCTGAGAACTTCAGGAAAGTTCTGCAGAGAACTTCGGGGAAGTTCTGCAGAGAACTTCAGGGATGTGTTTCAGAGAACTTCACGAATATTTTGCAGAAGACTCCTGGACAATTTTTCAGAGAGCTTCAGGAAAGTTTTGACGGGAACATCAGGGAAATTCTGCAGAAAATTTTATGTGAGTTCTTTAGAGAACTTCAGAGAAATTTTTCAGAGAACTTCAGGGAAGTTCTTCAAAGAACTTCAATTAAGTTCTGCAGAGAACTTCATGGATGTTTTTCAGGAAAGTTTTGACGTGAACTTCAGGGAAGTTCTTTAGAAAACTTCAGGGAAATACTTCAGAGAGCACCAAGAAAATTCTTCAATTACATGGAAGTTCTGCAGAAAATTTCAGAGAAGTTCTTCTGAGAACTTAAGGGAAGTTCTGCAGAGAACTTCAGGGAAACCTTTCAAAAAACTTCAAAAAAGTTCTTCAGAAAACTTCAGGGACGTACAGCAGAGAATTTCAGGGATGTTTTTCAGGAAAGTTTTGACGAGAAATTCATGGAGGTTCTTCAGAGAACATCTTGGAAATTCTGCAGAAAATTTCATAGAAGTTCTACAAAGAATTTCTGGGAAGTTCTGCAGAGAACTTCTGTGATGTTCAGCAGAGAACTTCAACGAAATTCTGCAGAGAACTTCAAGGAAGAAATTCTGCTGAAAATTTCATGTAAGTTCTTCAGAGAACTTCAGAGTAATCTTTCAGAGAACATCAGGAAAACTCTGCAGAAAATTACATGGAAGTTCTGCAGGAACTTTAGTTAAGTTCTGCAGAGAACTTCAATTAATTTTTGCAGAGAACTTCATGGATGTTTTTCGGGAAAGTTTTGACGAGAACTTCAGGGAAGTGCATTGTAGAACTTCAGGGAAATACTTCAGAGAACATCAGGAAAATTCTGCAAAAAATTACATGAAAGTTCTGCAGAAAACTTCAAAGAAGTTTTGCAGAAAACTTAAGGGAAGTTCTGCAGAGAATTTCAGGGAAACCTTTCAGAGAACTTCAGGGAAGTTCTTCAGAAAACTTCAAGGAAGTACAGCAGAGAATTTCAGGAATGTTTTTCAGGAAAGTTGTGACGAGAACTTCAGTGAGATTCTTCAGAGAACAATTGGGAAATTCTGCAGAAAATTTCATAGAAGTTCTGCAGAGAATTTTTGTGAAGTTCTGCAGAGAACTTCAAGCATATTCTGCAGAGAACTTCAAGAAAGTATTGCAGAGAACTTCAAGGATATTCGGCAGAGAACATCAGGTTAGGATGTTATTTGATAATAATATACGAGGAAAATTGAAACCAGTTCAATGTTAACATTTGTGCATGTCATGTTTACTGCAGCTCCTATTTAATTTTCAGATAAGTGACAAAATAATCTTCACATTTAAAAAAAAATACTTTAAAAAAAATCATTTTTACGAGCGTATTAGTGGAACGATTGCTTTTGGAAAACTAGGAAAATTTAATCTTCCTTGTGCATGGGGGTCGTTTTTGACCAATCAAAATCTCATAAAAGCTCTAACGTCAATACGGAATAAACTAGGAATCTGAAATTTTCTGACTTTACCCAACTTTTATAAACAAACATTTTTTGGGCATTTACAGCTTTCAGCGACCTCTAGAGGTGACACTGCAAAAAAAAAAAGTTACACATAGTGCATTCAGGGTCAAAAATGACCCAAGACTTTGACATGCTCCCAAAACTTTATTTTTGAACCGAAAAAGTATGGATGCAAAAAACGACATGCCGGCTTGTTTATTTTTAAACTGGCAATTCTGGGTACAAAGGAACCCAGAACCGGTTGCAATATGCATCTGAAATTTACGACTTCAAATAATGATCTTCAAAAACATCATGTCATAGACCAACTAAAGAATTTGTTCATATCCGGATACTCCGGATACGGAACCGTTTCTGGTAGGGCCAAAAGAGGACAATTCTGAAACCTCAACTATTTGTACCGTTCGACGGCTCAACATTCATGATTTTGAATACTGATATCCAAAAACATTATGTCATAGATCCACCAGGAGATTAGACCTCATGCAAATATCCTGGAACAAGTTCCGGTAGGGTCCAAAGAGGACCATTTTGAAACCCCAAGTATTTCTCCGGTCGACGGCTCAAAATTCATGGTTTTGAATACTGATATCCTAAATCATCATTCCATAGATTAATCAGAACGTTTGGACACATCCAGGTACTCTGATAGCTCAAGATTCATGATTTTATGTATAGGTTACAAGTTCTGTGACCTAATACCACATAGGTAATACTATACATCGATGGCTTTCGATGGCGAGTTTTTTTATCTTTTATTTTGTTATAACACCCAGTAAACCAAATTGACATTTTTTATTTACAAAAAAAAATGAATCTGTTTCAGGAGGAAATTGAAACTGCAGTCCATAGTAGGCATATAACGTTCAGTCGTAATATAACTGGCAGTTTTGTGTTAAAAGATTTGTGTAGCTAATAAGACTATTTATCAGCGACAATTCCACAAGAGAAACAAGACCGAAACTGGGAGTATTACGTTGTACTTTACATAATGGTACAACTAGGTGTACTATTTATCGAAAAGTAAAACCGTTTACAACTAACTCAATTCTGACCATAAAATTAAGACCTACATGCAAAAAGAACATACACGCTTATTGGTTCGAGGCTCCAAAATTGCCCTCTTTGGGCTCAACCGGAACTGGTTCCAGAATATCCGGATGTGACCAAATTCAATGGTAAGTCTAGGGCACGATATTTCCGGGTATCAGTATTCAAAACCATGAATTTTCAACAACGTTCAGCTGGTGCCCAAGAACAAGAACCCTCCCAACACGCCAGAGCTGCGCCCAATCGAACAATATTGGGCCATCGTCATGTGGAACCATAAGAAGACTCCAAAAGCTGTTGTGAGCGAGAAACAGTTCAAGGCAAACTGACGTTCTGCGGCGAATAAAGTGGACCAGGAGACTGTTAAAAATCTTAAAGCAGGTGTTAAACGAAAGACCAGGCAATTCGCATTCGGTAAAAAGGAAGCTTAGCTGAATATTTCTCCTTTATTCTGATTTAACTGAAATTGAAAAAGAAAAAGAATTTATCTTATAAATAATAACTTTGATCGACTCACACACATAACTATTGTACCAAATTTTGATCGGAACACCCTTTACTTTGCTGTTTCAACGGTCATAATTTTTTTCTGGTGAAGTCGGGATCGACACAATTTCTTTTGCAAAGTTGTTTTCTAAAGTCTGTGAAATTTAAAAAAAATGTTTCTCTGGCATATACATTTAATCTGAGGCAATTATTTGAGTGGTTCTCAAAATATATCAAAATTACAATTTCTGATGCCAATTTGTGAAGAAAAATGCAAATCGCATGAGCTTAATGTACAATATTCAGTGGTTTTGGGACCCAAGATAACGGAGAGCGTGGAGCTCTGGTTCTCAAAACTATTTTTCAGATTTTGTCGACCAGTAAATCAATCGGAATACGAATAATAAAGTAAGTCACATGACTGCTTCCAGTATGCAACCTTTGAGCTTACAAAAAGCTATAGCAGTGTAAGTGAAAACGGCATCCGTGCCATTAGCTAGTTAAAGCTAGAATTGTACAATTAGACGGTACATTTGTAAGCTTTCTTGAATACAGTTATGCAAATAGTGGTTATGCCTCAATTTCAGCCAGTACGAGGTGCGTCTTTAGCTGGATGGTGAGACCAAGTGTAGTAAGACTTATGGAACATTGGAAAAACCGATGTCAAACAACCCTTTACCGATTTTCTTGGCGTAACACGGTGAAAACAGATTTATTTCAATACGTGATTTTTTTCCAGGATGAAACTGTTCGAATACGTAATCTAAACTTTTTACGACCTAGAAACATGCTTCAGACTGTGCTGATTAAAACTAAAACTTTTCCGTGTACCCCCCAGTGCCTCGCACTGCGTCACAAACACGGTACACCTCCCCAGCAAACAGACAGGCAGTTATTTAGGATTTCCCGCAGCTTCATGACCGCCTCATTTGGACCACGCCGTCGTCGTCGATCTCTACGTTGTTGTTGTTGTTGCCGTCCTCGTCGTGCGTGATAAGGATAGTTATTTGATGATGCCCCGTCAAGTTTTCCGTGCGACGGGGAAGGCGAGAGGACGGGAACCGGTTAAATGAAGCTGCTTTTCCTTCGTACTCCTTAGCGCGAGAAGGGGTGTTTGGGCTGCAAAACCTCGATGTTGACGTGATAGAGGCGCTAAAATGAAAACGATACACACACACGACGCGTTCTGCGACGACCCGACGGTGGCCAACTAATGAGTAAAAAGAGGCTGATCTCATTCCACCGAACGCGCCGGATCCATTGGTAACAGCAACAGCAGCCGAATCAACAACAATAGCGTGTGGGTTCTGTATGATGGGAGGGGGGTGGGGGTTGGATTTTCTCCGTTCCAATTTGGCGAACCTGTTCGAGGACCAGAGAAAAGTGTTAATGGAGACTTTTCGGAAAATCAATACCAAGGCGATCACAAAGGTGTGCTTTTGCGGAGCGAAGCGTTGGCAATTAAGAGCAAATCGGAGCTCTAAGAAGATGAAATCTGAAATTTTCCAATGAAGCAACTTTCGACGCAGCGGTGGCAGTCAAATTTCAAGTGGTCGATGCTAGAATTCATTAAAATTGACCGCTTTGACCCGTGCCATGCCAAAAACAGCCTCGTGGCGCAGCGATGGGACTCAACGGTAACCTTTTCTGGTCAACATAACGGCATATATACGCACTTCTGGTCCGTCGAGCAGCAAACTAATGAAACTTTCCTTTTCCCGACCGCTGGCCTAAAATTCTCCGAATGGACCATGTTTGCGGGGCTGCCCTCTGTTGTCTCTGGACGCACCCACTTCCATCTTGGCAAACATTAAAACACACCAGGATATATATTTATGGCGTAGAGTGAGAGAGAGTTTTAGCCGGAAATTTATAGTCCTCCTTAAAATTTTAACAGCGATAATCAAAGGCGATGCGGAAGGTCGAAATAAAACAAGAAAATAGCAATGCTCTGATTACGCATAAAAACTACTGTTTATATACATGAAGCCTGGCGTGTTGCGTCACATTATGAGTAGGATATGCTAAACATTTCGCCAGGGCATGTTTTAGAGCCTCGGGAGTAGCGTTAAAAGTGGAACCCCCCGTCCACCCCTCCACTAGTTTGAGGGATCGTAACAACAACGGTGGAAGAACCATATCCCGAAATCGGCCGGCAATGACAAAATGACCCCTTTGAAGTGTGGTCCCCATCCGTTTCCTATTTAGGGGGAAAAAAAAAGGATATGGGTGGAGACGGTGTTTTTGAAGAGCTCTACGCTTTTGATAACGGTAAATGTGAGTTCGTTTTTATTATTAATCAACAGAGCTTTTTTAACGACGGTTTTTAGGACGGGGAGGTCGCTGTCAGCTCTGCTGGTTGGGATCGGCGAAGGTGGTTGGTTTATGGCAAGCTTTTCACTATTTACGCCCGAACTAATCGACCGACCAACGGAGAGGTGGGAAAAGTGTTCCCTCAGCGGCGTGAATTTTAGGGATGGTGCAGTTAAATAGTGTGAGTAGCGGAAGGTAGATTGGGATTAAATATTTGTTTGTCAGTTGGCAATTGGATTACTCATTGTAACTATTAACGTTTTGGTTTTTGCTGAGTTATAATGGTCCCCGATTTTTGAATCCAGCTTCTCCAAGAACTTGACTATTCGTATGACGTATTTGTCAATATAAAGATGTAACTAAAACCGCTAACGCAATGTCATGTGTGTGTGTGTACGTTTTGACATACAGTTTGTTGTAACAAGAGCAATGTATTGACAATGGCGGCGAAAGAACAACAAGTGCGTGCAAAAATGTTGCACAAGAGTGTGGAATATTCGTGTACGTTGCATCATAACATAGCCAAATCCGAGGGGCATGCACAAACTTTTAAGTACAGCACACACTTGTTGAAAGTATTGAAAATACACTTTTAATTATGCTTTGCCAATTGTGCTTTGAGTACATGCCATCTGCCAGTATCAAATCTTAGCTCGTTTCCGTTAGTTCTTCGAACCTGGATGTAAACCTGGATGTCTGTTCTGTGTGCTATAAGTAAAAGAGTAGGAATACAATTCTTCTCAGTCACTGAGTAGAATGGAGCGAGAGTTTAGATTTCTTAAAACAGTCTTTGTACTTTTAACAGCCGCCTGGTCAGGAATTTTATACGGCAATCGGACGGAGAAAGGTGGCAGATATTTTCAAGCACATCAAACTGTCAAAGTTCGTGAAGAAATATCTGATGTGGTAGGCCATCTGTACCTGTGGCTTGAAGAGCCTGTACCTGTGGCTTGCGACCGGAACCGTCACCCAGGAAATTTATCTGAACGAGTGCCTAAAAAAGCGTCTACTGCCTTTCCTGAAGCAACACAATTGTTCCATTCTATTTTGACCGGATTTTGCATCTTGCCATTACGGAAAAAAGACCATAGAGTGGTAAGCTGACAACAACGTTCAAGTGGTGCCCAACGACAAGAACCCTCCCAACACGCCAGAGCTCCGCCTAACTGAACAATATTGGGCCATCGTCAAGCGGAACCGTAAGAAGACTCAAAAAGCTTTAGTGATCGTCAGTCGGTGCGAATCAAAACAAACCCAAAAAAGGAAGAGTTCCTCTCCCATGTGCGCATCAGTAAACAGGTGCCACACAATAGAATCGCTAGAATAACTATACAAACCACAGTGGTACATGAGCGTCTTCCAACCGGACATTTTTGCCTGTTGAAGTGGCGGACTTAGTCCGTGCTTCAACCTACCCCGCAGTGGGATGTTAGGCAAAAATGTCGTTGGTCGAAATACCACTGTACACATGCCCTTTCTCGCTCAATTTTCCTAAAACATCTGCTATGTTTCCAGAGCCTGCCGCACACTAGCGGAACTATCAAAACTTTCTCTTCATATCTTTCAATTCTAGCGAAACATTGTTGATGTTCACTCTTGGTGCCTCATGGTGATGAGCGAACATCTCCTTCAACATCATAATCGTTACTCCTCGCACGGAGAATGTATAAAATAACAATTAATGTAAACTCAAAAAGCTGTTGTGAGCGACAAACAGTTCAAGGCAAACTGGCGTTCTGCGGCGAATAAAGTGGACAAGGAGACTGTACACAATCTTATGGCAGGTTTAAAATGAAAGACCCGGCTATTCGCATTCGGCAAAAAAGAAAGCTTAGCTGAATATTTCTCCTGTATTCTGTATTAACTGAACTTGAAAAAGAAAAAGAATTTGACATATAAATAAAAGCTTTGATGGGCTCACACACATTACTGTTTGACCAAATTTTGGTCACAACACCCTTTATAGATACTCTTCAAATACTCTCTGAGTAGCAGAAATATTTCTCAAAAACTTTTGATTACTTTAAGTACTTGAACAATATTTTTGATTGTAAACAGAGTATCCGATAGTATTTTCAATTCGACACACTCTGTAGAATGCTCTGCGTGCCCCTCGGTAAAATCACTCGGAGTTCCTCGTTCAACAGTAAGTAGCGTTTTGAAACGCTTCCGGGATCTGTTGACTCTCGATCGTGGACTTCAAATCCCAGCGGGATGCAGTGCTTCAACTGATTAAGCAAAACCCGAACTTTTTCATCCGAAATATGGCTAAACAGGTCAAAACATCATATTCTTTCGTTCAAAAAATGAAGGAAGCCTCAGGATATAGGTCGTTCAAAATAATCAAAACCCTTAAAGGGGACGAGAGGCAGGAAACCAGTTCGAAAAACAAGAGCGCGTAAGCTGTACGAAAAATTACTGTCAAAGTTTGACTGTGTGGTTATGGATGATGAGACAAACGTCAAAGCAGACTTCAAGCAGCTTCATGGTCCTGAGTTTTATACCGCATTACAACGTGGCAAGGATGACGATCATTTCAAGACCAAACATTGCGGATTACATGTTACATGTTACATGGGTTACATGTTTACAAAGTGCAAAAAGCCCCAAACCGGAATGAAAAACAAAACATCACTGTGACAACCCGCGCCCAGAAACTTTACACCAGCTGTCGCCACCAAATCCGGTTGCATCGTGATGGATGACGAAACATACGTCAAGGCCGACTTCCGTCAACTTCCTGGGCAAGAATATTTCGTTGCCAAGTCGAAGTTCGATGTTCCGGAGGATGTTCGAAAGAAGAAACTATCGAAATTTGCAAAGAAGTTTCTAATCTGGCAGGCGATTTGCGGATGTGGTGAAATAAGTGCTCCTTCATCACTTCCGGAACAATAAACGGTGCGATTTACACGGAAGAGTGCCTTAAGAAGCTGTCTCTTGCCATTCATTAAGAAGCACAAAGGATCAACTCTGTTTTGGCCTGATCTAGCATCCTGCCACTACGCTCGAAACAGTATTGGAGTGGTACCGAGCCAACGGAGTCAATTTTGTGCCAAAGGATATGAACCCACCAAATTCACCGGAACTTCGTCCAATTGAAAAATTCTGGGCAATTATGAAAACGGAACTTCGCAAACATCCCAAAACTATAAAAACAGAGCTAGAATTGAAGAAAATTTGGGTAAAAACAACAAAACACTGGGAAAATCGGTTGTACAAAATTTGATGGGTGGAGTGAAAAAGGAAGGTGCGGGCATTCGGGATGGGAGACGAAATTGAATAAAACAAATGTTGTAAATCAAAACTCATTAGTAGTTCTTCATTCTCTGAAAATTTCAAGAAAATCCGATAATCAGTTTAATTTTGATGAGTATATATGTGTGTGCCATTTTTATCGAATATACCTTTATCTATATATGCAGCAATTTACAGAAAAAGGGATACAATCTCTCAAAATTTCATAATAATTGAGAGTTTTGTTCTACAAATATATTCGACCAGTTAGGGTGGTCCAAAAAATTGCCCTCTTCAAAAAAATTTTTTTTCCATATATCATAATTTTTGAACCACTTAGCTGATTTTCTTAGTAAAAATGAAAAAAAAATAGGTAGTCAAACAATATCAAAAATAGAAAAACAACATAGCTTACTGCAAAATTTTAAACCTTTAGAAACTAAGAGAATCCATGATATAAAAATTCGATTCTTTTAGTTTTTAAAGTTTTCATGGTCTCGAGACCCAAGAGCTCCCTCGTTTTATATTCTTTCTTGAGAGATTGGTCATTTTTACTCAACATATCAAAAAAATTGCGATGTGTATTTAAGTTTTTGAGATAAGTTTTTTATAAATGCTATGTTCTTGGGTTTTGCTGACTATCCTACTAGGCGTTTTCATTACTTGAAGGAACTTTCCAACCATGCGTCCCCATCAATCCAAAGTTGGTTTCATAAGTTCATTTAGCATTTTTACATCATATAATGGAAGTCAACATAATGCATTTTATTTCAAATTTGTTTATATTTTACACAATGACTAAATAAATCAATGCTCACATTTATTAAACAGTTTCACACGTGTTTCATGGCTGGAGAACGAGCATATTTGTACAATAATATACATTTCATCTTTAGGTTTACAACAGTGATATCATTAGGTTCACGAGGTTTCCATTATTTTGAAATCATGCTCTGAGAAATGATCGTGATTCGGAATCGTTTTTGGAAGTGGCCCATATATGTAGTTCATTTGCCGTAGTTATAAGATGACCGTGTCAACTTGTCTGAACTACATTGCGTTTCAATACTCCTCCCAACGCGTCGCAAGGACCTTCTCCATGACATGTTGCGAATAAGCTCCGTTCCGCATTAAGACCGAAAACTTTTCGCATTTGGCAAAAATTAAAAGCTGTCATTTTATTTTTGTATTGGCTTTCCAATCCGTCAAAGTAAAAAGGAGTTTTTCACAAACCAGACAAATTGTTTTTCATGTATTTAACACAACCTGTGAAATGAATATTTATTTACCTTTCATTTGCATTTTTAATTCGATGTGGTTCGAAAGTAATGATTTTTTGAACAAGACCATTTTTGAAAAAAAGTCAATTTTTGGACCACCTAACGCAAAAACGGCCACCCTAATAAAAAATAAAATAAAAAATACGGGCCAATTATTTTTCTATGAAGAACAAAACTACCAATAATAATGAAATTGTGAGAGATCGTATATTTTTTCTATAGAATTACTGTATATAAAAATAAATTTCTGTCTGTCTGAACCTTATAGACTCGAAAACTACTGAACCGATCGGCTTGAAATTTTGTAAGGAATGGTTTCTGGGGCCGGGAAAAGGTTATGATTATGATGGTTTGAGACTCCTCCCTCTGCTGAAGGGTGGAGAGGAGGGAGGAGCTTTCATTCAAATGAAACCCACATCTCTGCATAACTCGAGATCTTATCAAGAAAAGTAAACCAAATTTAGCATGTGGGAGTTTTTAGAGGCAAAAATATGTTTCTATGGTGATTAGAGACCCCTTCCTCTTCTAGAAGGAGGCCCTCATTCAAATGAAACGGAAGTTACTGCATAACTCAATAAATTCATGATAGTATATATCGAAACCCATAATACCTGCAAAGGTACGTTCTTGAGTAAAGTTGTTCATAAGGTCAAGAGCACTTGGAAAATGAACCGTTTGGTTTTAAAATTTCACCACCACGTGGCGCTAGTGAGCTTGCACAATTAAGCGTTTTCAACTTTTTTTATCTCGTAATTCTGGTAAAAACGAAAGTTCGAGTCTTTGGCAAAGTTTTTCAGAAAGGATTATTTAGGCCGGATTCACTTTGTATTCAAGTAATTCAGAACTAACTCACCTCAAATTCAAGTGATTCAGGACTGATTAACTTCACATTTCTTAGGTTTAATTCATTTCGAATGCAAACGATGCAGGTCTGATTCATTTAATACTCAAGTGATTCAGAATGTACTCACCTCAAATATTAAAGTAATTTGCGACTGACTAACAACAGATGCAAGTGATTCTGGACTGAATATGAAGTTAATCAGCCTTGTATCACATGAATATGAAATGAATAATATCTTAATCAGATGAATGTGAAGTGCATCAGTCATTAATCACTTCACTCTGAAGTGAGTCAGTCAGTGCATTACTTGATCATGAAGATGATCAAACTTGAATCACTCAAATTTGAAGTGAATCAGGCCTGAATTCAATTGAATATGAATTTAATAAGGCCTTGCTCACACCAACGTTAAGTGAGTTAGTTCTGATTCACTAAATTCAAGTAGTTCAGATCTAATTCACTTCATGTAATAATTATAAAAATGTGTGGTGAAAATCGCATCACTCTAGAGAGAAATATTCCGGATGCTCCGGAAAACCCATAGAACCATGCAGTTGCCAGTTGAAATCAAAAATGGATATCAACAGTGAATTCGCTCTTACATTACCTGTTAATTTGTTTGAAAATACAAACCTTAATTGATTATTTTTCCCGGGATTAGTCGGAACATTAACCTGGATGTATCCAATGTGGTTATGGACTTTTTATATCATAACAATTGGGCTTATTTTAGAGTTCTCATGTAATTTGTGATGTCACATAATGAGGTTCTGACATTGGCTACTTCCCCGGAGTATCTTGGAAATCATTGAACTGATTCCAATAAAATTTAAAAAAAAAGGAAAAGCCTCATTGGGTTGTCCGAAATGATAGCGTTGGACTACGCAAGTGAATGTAACCCATTTAGATTGTACAATGCAATATGCTTTCCCTTTCCGGGCTAATTTATTTCCAAGTGATATTATACAAGCAATTAGGTGCAATCTGATTAATGTTGTGGTCAATAACATATCAATGATTAGAGAGAGTAAGATATATTCTGAAAAATCCTAGACCGTCCAAACTATCCCGAAATTCAAAACTTAAGTTCTACAGTTGTAACAGTAGCTTTATCCGCTATGCAATGTAACGATATGTAT
>JASCZW010017913.1:0-16289 GCA_034211315.2 Aedes japonicus
TTCTATTCTAACGTTTACACAGCCAGTTATCAAAAGCATCCTGGAAAATACTATAACCAGTATTTTTCTTAGCAACATTAATATTTGTGGCATATTTGAAATATGACAAAAATATTAAATCGGCCAGGCCCACTGTGTAGCGTTGGGGGTAAAGAAGATTAAAAATAAACGGCAATTAAATTATCCATTTGATGAATAAGTTAATCAACAAATATTTTTATATCGTAAGAAAGATGAAACAGGGACAACCGTCCTTCCGTCTCGATTTCATTTATTTAGGTGAATCGTTGGGAGTGATTTTGCTAAGAAGGTTAATGTCACTCCATTTGTCCTAACTTCTTTGAGAACGACAAAGGTATTTCCACCTTGTGTCCTGGCTGATGACCGTAGGTTTAAGCGCCATTATTCGCTCTCTGGAATGAGTAAAAGAGAAAAACTGTGATGGGGGTTACTTCCGTGTGTCCTGGATAAATCCTAGCGTTAATCCTCTGAAACGAGAAAAGTTATAAATTGACCCCACACTGTGACATAAAATATAAAATCAATTTTCGATGTGCTATGTATACCTTTTGTCTGAGTTTAGCCCTGTCTTTTAATATATGTCAAAAGTTTCTTGCTTTAATGCCAATGAACTGTCAAAAAGTATTATTTTTAAAATCAAACAATGCGTTAAAAAAAAAAATAAAATCGACTTACTGCAGAAATGGAGACAGTTGATTTAATGTTTAACTTTGTTAATTATACAAAATGGAAATAACGAAAGAAAATGAAAGAAACGGAAATTCCAATATGGCTATGAACAGATTAATTTGAAATGAATGATTGGTGAAGTTCACAAATAAATCGATACTCGATATATGGAATATATTATAATTTTGAGACTGTCCCAGAAGAATTTCTAACAAAATTGAATAACATCTTTTCAGCAGGTAGGATAAAGAAGACAGATATAAAAGAAAGTGGAGCTACAATTAGCTAATTGAAGAGTTCTCTCAATTTTAACAAAACGCAATAGATTCCGGCGTTGGTTGTCACACGAGTATAGACAGATTTGTGCTAATTCGTCATAGCAATTTGTATCCAACACATTTTAAAATTGAACTCAAGCCGAAGCTTCAAAAATAGTTGAAGTGGAATAAATGATGTGTTTTAAAAACGCAGCAGAAGAAAAAAGCATATAGCATATAGTACAAACATTTCACTTGAAACTTGGAAGCTATCATAATCATTACTTAGCAGCAATTGAAGATCTTTCTGTTGCTGAAATTGTACTCATCGATAGTCTTAACCTTCCACCGGAATTGCACTGAAGCATGTATGCATATAGACGTCAAATAGGAGAAGTTTAGATGTAATATTAGAACAAATAACTGTCAATGGTAGGTAAAACAAACTGTTTGTTAATATGCATGAATATGCAATCTTTTTATCATTTAGTTATCATATATTTATATGTTGTATGTGTATAGCCTTTTAATGATTTTTGCAGAATCGAATTCATCCATTAATAGCAGCATATAAAATTTATTTGTTTTATTATATGATTCGGATCTTTCAAACATAAAAACTTTCAATTTGTATCCTATACAAGTTATGTGATAATCACAATGAACTCAATCTATAGGATTTTGAAATAAAATTCATATGAAAAACCTTGTGGAAAAAAGGTATATGTGTTTTTAAATGATGTGGATATGATACATTTTTGGAGTGCAAAAAAGAATTGAATGGGAAGAAAAAATAGTATTGTCGTCACTCATACAAACGTAAATATATAAAAAGGGTACTTAGCTGAATTTAATTCGACACTGTCCCGCTTTTCCATTTGGCCAAACGTGGATCGAACATGTTGCTCTACTGCTAAAAACTAATCCAAATCTTCTCTTCTGCTGTCAAACCCGAAATCCAATCGGCCACAGCAACTTGGTTGGGTAGCAGCGCATGCACTTCCGATTAACGATGGAAGTTATTCAGCGTTCCTGGTGGCCTTCAACATTTCTGAGTACGTTTTCACTTTGAAACTGTATCCGTGCACTAGCAATTTCTATTTTCCGCCGCAAACATTCACTCACTAATGACTCCGTGAAATTTTCTTCAGATCAATCGCAAACGTCATGGAGATATTTCATCGTAAAAATAACCGATTTTAAATTTAAAATGCATTGGTAATCGAATAACTTACAGTATTCACTGTTGCACAGACTGTTGATTAAATTAAAATCAATTTAAAAATATGCATTTTCAAGAGAGAAAAAAACGCAGCAGAAAAAAATAACACGTCCGATTTTCAGCGCGGGTTACTTCGATCTCCACAGTCGCTGCAATATACCACATAAAACAAAACTGCGTTTGAAAAATCCGCATAATAATCGACCGTTCTTCAGTTGCTATAATAGGTTATATGAGAATGTTATGTTACGGTTTCTCATTTTCAGAACTAATCGTTTTCTCACAAGAGTCGAGTAGATTCACTTAGAGAGAACTATTATGTTTCATGCTCGTAATGTAGAAGGCTTTGAAAAATTCTTCTAGTTTCCCAATCACAATCGTTCTACTAATACGCTCAAAAAAGTTTTTTTAAATATTGTTTTTATGCAGTGATGCCCGTGAGAAATTATACAACCGAATGTCAGCCGAAGAAAGATCGGCCCACCTACGAGTGCGTGTACAGGCTAGCCTGTTGCATAGACTTTCGAATAGAGCATTGGATAATGGAGTTAAACTGTTTTGGCCATATATTTGACACTTTGTGACAGTTACATTTTAAGCAACTTAATAGTTTTGTTAATTAAGGTCTCATTTGATAGTACCAAAATTGTAGGTAACAAGATTTTTAAGCTTCGGAAATCGCATCCCGGGATATCCCGGATTTTTGTCCCGGGATTTCCCGAACAAGACCCTCTATTCATCACGGATGGGCACCTTTGTCATTTTGTACGGTTTCAGTCTTTGCCTCTGCTTCACTATTTGTACGTATGATTTTGACTTCCCAACTTTGCGAGCCACACTTCTCACAGAAAGATTGGGATTTTTCTCAATAATGAGTACCACCTCCTTGTCCATTTGTCGGAAGCACACTTTTCGATTTGTTCCACTTTCAACCTTCCGATCCACAGTCAAGTGGTAGTTTTAGTTTCTTGGCATGATCGCGTACCGATAAATTCGGATTTCTCTGCCGTTCGTACAAAATACGTTAGCGAAAACTTCCACTTGATTCGACGTCATTTTACTGAAAGGAACCAGAATGTAAACATGTTGTACCACGGAATAAAGTGGATAGTTTCAGCTGTCAAATAAGTGAAATGTTTCAGCGATCCGTGAAAAAATCAAAATCTACACTGAAAGAAAGGCGTCCGAAATTTAACGTGGACAGGCTTTGTCAGCGACAGCTTAACTTTAAAATTTTTTTTTTATCAAATACATTTACGAGTGTATTAGTAGAATAATTGTGAGTGAAATACAAGAAAGGTTTGAACAGACACTTTAATCGTTGGTTTAAAAAAAAAAACTGAAACTTTTTAGAATAGAAAAAACTTAATCGTCTGCGGATTACGGACTTCTGAATGAGGAGAATGCTTGACGTAAAAAGGACATCACAGTAGGTCTGGTACTTGTGCTAGATGTAGGGTAGGAAACGGCCTAATCAGGGCCGTTCTGGCAAACTGTTTTGATCAATGGTTGGGGAATAGGTCTATAACACGAACATTTTCCAAATTATTTCATAATTAATGATACGAAAAAAAACAATATCTGTCAGGCCAATCATTTGATGCAAAAATCATGATTGATTACCAACTAATTACTGTCATTTTGAAGATTTAAAATTCATCTTCTTGTAAACCACCACGCTCCTACCTGCTGAAGAAGTTCGCTCAAATTTTGCCTTTGTATATTTAGCATTTGTTTGCGTGTAGCGGAGGGAATGTCTTCATCAGCTTCCTCGCACATCTAGGATTGTTGCCAAAATGTGTTGTCAAAATGATCATTGAGTTAAAACTTATATTTTTAATAGCTGAATTGAAATCACTATTTATTTAATGTTTTTATTTTTCAATCGTTTGTGGTTGATTTATGCTTATAATTATATTATCCATCATCTGTCAGTATCAAATGCAATGAAAAAACATGTTTCGAAACTGTCCAACAGTACTCAATGATGAATAATTCTTCGCTGTAGAGCAGCAAATATGGAAATGTGGGATCGCAGTTGCGCTTTGGAGTGGTCATTTCTCTTCTCTATTAACCATACGGTCAGTCATTTTAACTCAGTTTTGAGTCGTTTTTGACTTATTTTGGCCAAAAGTGGAGTCACTCAAATTTGAGTAAATGTTACTGGGATTGACAAGTCGGCAAATCAAACACATCCATCTGATTTAAGTCGATGTTTTTGATATGTCACATACTTTTGTGAAACGCCACTAATGGATGAGATTCCCTCTGTATATACTGGTTAAGAAGCTGGTTAAGAAGCTCAGGCATAATAACCATTTGGGAAAAGTTCACAGCTAACAGAATTTCTCTCTTTAAAAATGTGTCGTCTCGGTCCACTCGTAGTACTAACAAATCCTTGCATGTCCAAACAACGAAGTCACAAAAGGTTATGTTTAGTACATGCACCTGCATCTGTACATGATAGAAGTATTGATAATGGTGATCCATTTTGTATCCTGTTTCCGTTATTTATATTAAGCGACCTTTCTTAATTACGTGTTCAGTGCTCAGCACTCAGTGCTCACTGCCTAGTACTCAGTGCTCAGTGCTCAGTGATCAGTGCTCAGTGCTCAGTGATCAGCACTCAGTGCTCAGTGCTCAGTGATCAGTGCTCAGTGCTCAGTGATCAGCACTCAGTGCTCAATGCTCAGTGCTCAGTGCTCAGTAATTAGTGATTAGTGCTTAGCACTCAGTGCTCAGTGCTCAGTGCTCAGTGCTCAGAACTAGGTGCTCAGTGCTCAATGCTCAGTGGTCAGTGCCTAGCACTCAGTGCTCAGTGCTCTGTGCCCAGCACTCAATGCTCAGTGCTCACTGCTCAGTGCTCAGTGATCAGTGCTCAGTGCTCAGTGGTCAGTGCTTAGCTCTCAGTGCTCAGTGCTCAGGACTCAGTGGTCAGCACTCAGTGCTACGTGTTCAGCACACAGTGCTCAGTGCTTTGCTGTGGTTCTGAGCATTGAGCACCGAGTGCTGAGCACTTGGCACTTAGTACTGGCCATTCAGTGCTGAGCACTGAATGCTGAGATATGGGCACTGAGTGCTGAACTGAGCAAGGAGCACTGAATGCTGAGCACTATCATTTTGCGACATGACATAACGCACCCGGTGAATGTAACGTGATAACTTTTCGAACGACTTCCACTGTGGTCGTATTCTCCCTAGCTGAAGTTAAGTTGAATTTATTGGATAAAGGGTGTCCACAGTAAAATTGCATCACTTTAAACTTGTCCTCTAAAACAAGTCTCTCAACCGATTGTAATGAAATATTCAGGGAATAAAATAGAATGTATAATCTTGGTTTAAATATTTTTATTTCACTGTATTTCTTTACCAAATCCAAAAGCCTGAAGTTTCTTCTTAATACCACGCATAAGATTTTGTACAACGCTTGAACCGACATTTTTTTCCGCTTTCAAACATGATTTCAACATTTCCTGTTCTGTAGTGACAACTTAAGGATGCTTACAAAGTTTGTGCTTCGTCATAGCCCAATATTTTTCAATGATCCACAACTCTGAGAGTTTGGGGGTTAAGATCCTTCGGCATGAAATTGACACCATTTGTCTTGTACCACTGCAGATCATGCTTGGAGTAGTGACAAGAGGCTAGGACCGGCCAAAAATTGTAGGAACGTTGTGTGTTTTGAGAAACGGAAGCAGTCGATTTTTTTAGGCATTCATACATGTATACTTGA
Source organism: Aedes japonicus (assembly GCA_034211315.2). Classification (NCBI taxonomy): domain Eukaryota; kingdom Metazoa; phylum Arthropoda; class Insecta; order Diptera; family Culicidae; genus Aedes; species Aedes japonicus. Next base: position 5,903 of record JASCZW010017913.1, read on the forward strand.
CTATTTACAGTTGAAGTTGTCACGAAAGGTTGAAGTTGTCTAAGAAAGACTAATTTTGATGTTCAGAGTCGCTCAGGAAACAGCAAGTCTCAAGCTTCAAAAATTCATGAATTAGCAGGGGATTTGTTCGTGCTCTTGCTCCGTTTAGCACGAACAAATCCTGCTAATTCATGAATTTTTGGGAACTTTGAGACTTGCTGTTTCGAGCGACTCTGGAACATCAAAATTGTCTTTCTTAGTCACATACTGATTGCCGGGAAATTGTTTAAAGTCCGCTTTTACGTTTCATTGTCCATGATGCAGCAGTGTGGTTTCGTCAACATTTGTGTGTACAGCTTTCGCGTACGTGTTTAAGCTGTCCTATTCTGTTTTTCATTGCGGTTTGAAGCTTTCTGAACTTAGAATAAACGAAGACCGGCTCGTTTTTTGGTTTTCTGCTCGAAACTTTTGGTCAAGTGCAGCCTCTTTCGCGACATCCCGAACGGAACAGTTGGATTTGCGTTTAAAGGCACCAACCACTCGCTTGTGATCCTTCACACAGTTTCCCACTCACATTCTTCCGATCGACAGTTAAACGTTTCCCGAAACGTTTTATGACACAAGACACTGTAGACTAGTGGATTTTCAACATCTTTTCGATAGCCCGGTGCGAAAGAAGTGGGTTGTCGAGGTGCGTGTGCAAAATGTGCTCGCTTACTTGCTGTTCCTTCGACTCAATTTTCGAAACTACGACACATTTCACAATGAATTTCATGTCATTTCAGGTATCGTAATTTTTGAACATATCTTGAATTGTCAATATTGACAAAGAGAGACGTCAGTGTGATGTCTGTTTCCAACGCATATAAAGTACAAGGTATTATATTCGCTGCAATGTTTATGTAGTGGTACCTGTAAGAAAATGAAAACTAATTTGGTCCGGTCTCGGTGTTACAATTAATTTTATTGCGGTATAACTCGGGATGACTGTGATGGCTTTAGAGGTTTATTTTCAACTGACGATCTGGCTCTTGTATGCTAGTTATATAGGACGCTCATGATCCGACAAAAAAGGTTCGAAAATCTACCTACTATCGTTGGTGCGATCGTTTCGGTACGATGATAAAGACATCTGGACTATTGATATAGGATTGAGTGAGATAACTATTTCTAACTAATCTAGTACCACACTAGGGTGGTTCAATTTTAAGAATTAATATATAACAGTACCAAAAAGCAAAAGCAATTAATAATTAAGAAGTGTCTTCATAAATGCATGTACTTTAAGCAGTTTCAATTCAAAAGTCAGTCAAACGCAAGTTTTTTGTTTGAATTGTGCGTTATATAAGTATACAAATTGATTGGAAGAATATGTTTTTACTGAATACTTTTGAGTCAATATATAATTTACTACTTTTGATATTTGAAGTGTTCGAAAAGGCAATGATGATTGTTTTCCAATTTAGAGTATCACACTTATTCAGGCACTTTTCCTGGTTGATAGTTAAAAGCTTAATTTTTAAAATAATAAATGTTTAATTAGGAATTTAATATTTATGATTATGATTATCGTTAGAACATCTAGTTCAATTCCACTTTAAGTCTTTCAAGAATCACTGTTTCAGGAAGATCCACTACGATTCAAACTCGAAAATTAGATAAAATTTATACAACTAGAAGAAACTTTGCGATTTCTCATAACAAACATGGATGTTTGTTTGCCATCTGGTTTTGCTCACATATGAGCAACTTTAACTCAAAAATGTTAGAAACCGAACGTACCCTCAATTGAGTTTCAATGTCACAACTCAATGTTGAGTAATTCCAGTTTTTTTTGTTTATTTTTTTTTATTTTGGTTTGAGAACAACTGGTGGGCCCATTGTTTTTCGCTTGTATGTGCAGAAGTGTACGAACGAGAAATGTCAGTCAGTTCACTATAACACGTTTCGTATGATTTTTAAAACTTTTAATGTTAGTTTTAGAAAACCGCAGGTTGATACCTGTTGTGATTGCGATAAACTATATGTGCTTATTAAACACAGTTCTTCGGAAAATGAAAGAGACCGCCTACAAGTAGATCTCACAGCACACCAAATGAATGCTCAGGAGGTCTATGATAGAAAAAAAGTGACGTGCAGGTTGCGAAAAACGAAACCACAGCATGCACCGCCTCGTTTGATCTACAAAAATGTTTGCCAACTCCTCACTTGGTATGCGACCAAGTTGCTTCTACAGTCGTCAGCTGTATACCTTAAATCTGACAATCTATGAAACGCATCGAAACAAAAAATACTGGACGCTGTTACCTATGGGATGAATCAAAGGCTAGACGTGGATCACAAGAAGTTGGATCATGTCTATTGCTATATCTCAGATCACTCATTAAACGATATGATGGATTGACAACGATTAACTTGATTAACGATTAACGATTAAATTAGAGAAGATGACAATGATTTTGACTATGATGTGGATGCTCCGGAAGATGCCTGGCCGATTGAATACTTGGATGAAGAGGAACACATATATGCTTCATATAATATCTTTATTTTAAGTACATGTTAATAAAAATGCTGCTTTTAACCAAATCAAATTCTGGAATAGAAATTAAACTCAATTTATTTACATAAATTTCAAGAAAGACGTTCGACAATCTTGTCATTCCTATATAGTACCTTCCGAAACATTTCTTTTATCGTCGAACGCCGCAGTGCCAATTTTTACCACCTGCAGAGCAAAATATTGAATGTTTACCATTGTTTATCACCAACAGAGCAAAATATTCTTCTATTGTACTCAATCAATGATAATAAGATAATACGAAACTTATCTGATAATGATTTATAAAAAAAAATCTTATTGGGCTCAACAGCAATTTGTTTTCCATATTGGGCACATGTCAAAATGACCCAATGAAAAAGAGGCTCTTGTCAAAGGGCTCAATGCAGCATACGAATCGAATAAGGGCTTAACGCATATTCATGTTAGTTTTATTGAAATTAATTACTAACAAAATATGTTTTACAAAAAATCCAAAACGCTATTCATAGATTATGATATTTGTCATCTTCAAAGGTAGTTCTTTTTTTAGTATTTTTATTTGTATTAAAATAGGATTTAAAAATTAGTTTAAGGAATTGAAATGCGATTTGCGCAATGTTTACTTTTTGCTTTTAGGCCCTTTTCTATTGTTGCTCCAGATATGATAATGATTTCATAAACCAAAAATTAACAGTGACATATAGTATATACCTTGCTCATTCATTATTGAGCAAAACCCTTACCATTTTCAATAATAATTTAATATAATCTGCTATTAAAAATCAATAAATCCCAGTCAAGATTGTTTTTTAAGATACGTTTCCGCATCTACAGTGGCTCCATGTCGACACTGGTTATTAATTTTCGAATACAATTTAGATTTTAAATAAACTTCCGCTGTGCAAATTGAGAACGACGTTATCCGACCCATTTTATATCATAGAAAAAGATCATTTGTAGCTATCTCAAAATTGAGTTTGGCACAGTTTTTTTGCGTTTTGAAAAACAATAAATCAAACTCATAAAGTACGATTACTCAGCATTTGACGTTTTAGCACAGAGAACAGACATCCAAGTCAAATTCAAAAAGTGTGTAAGAAATTTAACTGCCATTTCATAATCAGTAACTGGCAATACTGTGGTGGCACTGCGATCGCCACCTATTCACATCACCGACCGTTACGCATCTTAGTAGCCCAAATGTCAAAAAATTTCGTTAGCAAAACATTGTTTATCGGAAACAACATGGGCCGTAAGTGTGAATTTTATTGATGTGCAAATAGGCAAGGGATTAACCATGAAAAATCTTTATACAGTTTTCCCAAGGATGCAGATTTGTAAGTACCACATTCAATTTGGTGAATTCACTCCTAATGCTCCTGAAAAATCATTTAAGATGCAGCCGCTTTGTATCTTGCTGCGAGTCGCCCAAACTGCAGACAATTTTGTCCTTGCAGTTCAAGCTTTCACGGTAAAAAAAAATATGCTGCGACCACTTTTGTCCTGAAGACTTTCGAGTTCCTGGTAGAACGGATGTGGGGTAAGTACTGACAATTATGCCGGGATTCATAAAAATTAAATTAGTGTCTAAATAGGATTTGTCCGGTTGCATTCCCCGCGGCAGTGGTCATTGGAGGAACGATCGAAAGAACAGAGGGTGAAAGTGTATCTAGATGCTAAGTGCAATACTGTACTGCAATAGGATCTGCCAGAAATAGAGTTCATTGAAAATGATTCTGATTTCTTGGAATGGCTGGAAATAACTTCGAACCCACATGCGAGACATGAGCGCCAAGCAGACGAAAGATGATTTGGACAATTTTTCGTTACCAGAAAAAGTAAAATATCCAGACTATGCATTTGAACCATTAGATGTTTCCGTTCCATTTGAGGCACAAACGAAGGGACTCAATGCGTTGGTCTACGTTGACAATAAATGGAGCCGATAAGCATTCCGCATGAATTTATCTGTAAATAAATGATACATTTATAAACAGAATAAAACAACGTATTTAATGACCTTCCAGAGCTATCAAATAATGTTGCATCATTTATTTTAAAACAGGTTAACTGACATTGATAAATGGAAAAGTTTTTACTTGATTAACTGCAATTTGTTACTGGTATTCCACTGGAAAGTTCGGACTCAGTTTTAATTTTCTTCATCAACTGAAAAGTTTTGACACTTCAATTCCTCTGTACTTCAGCGTGCGCTCAACGAATTTTGTTCATGGTTGGGTACTGTTCAATCAATCAGTAAATTATATCTTATTTTTTCATTTTAACTGTTTCTATCTAGGCAGAAAAAAGTAAGATCAATTTTCTAGATAATCCGCTAGTTTTATCCATAAAGCGATTTGTTTTTTGTATTAAACCAATGAGGAACAATTTTTATTCAATTTTTAGTCAGCATTACTCAAATATGAGTAAGGTTCATTGGTCGTGCGTAAAGCAGTAAGGTGCGAGAAATAAACAAACATGGTTGCCGTGATCAAATAGCAAGTGGCAACAACCCGAGAGATGGCAGTAGTGTTTCAACGTATTTTAATTTGAATCCTTACACAAGTTTTGTTGTAAAATATATTCTAGCTTAGATGTCTGTTCTCTGTGGTTTTAGATATGTTTATAAAATTGAGTAAAATATACTCAACATTGAGTAAGCTCGAATGAACGTGTATGTGAGAATACTATGACATCTGGCAATATACTTTACCTTGTTTTCAAGGTACTTTGGTCTTTGTTTGCAAAACGAAGGCACGGCATGAGCATAACAAGATCTGTCAGCCAGGGTTGCCACATTGTTTTTCGTTCCCATCTTTAATTGTTGCCAAAAAAATCTTTTTTATCTGTATTCAACTGCAGAAAATCTTGGCAACAATCTTTGCTTCAAACTTTGTTTTGTATAAGTAGAATTGAATCTTTCCAGGTGCCTAAATGCTTATACATATCTCTTTATAGTTGTTATTGAGTTGAATGCAAAATAGTGCAGTTATACTCATCAGAACAATTTTATATAAAAACGGTCTTTTCAATAAAGCTTAAGTATATTTATCGGTTTCCCTACATCACACTACAGCAAAACGGATATTTTTCTTACGAAAATTATTAGTTCCGAAATTAGCAGAAAGTTCGCAATGACCTTTCTATGCAAGGAAAATGCCTGTATCCCATCTGCTAGTTTGAAATACTGCAGTCTTACCCAAAAAATCTCCAAGTCATCAGATTCTTCTACCTCGGTGTCCATACAGATAATTGCCGTCCTCATTTCACGATACTCATTTTAGTCTGCCTGTTTTTCACCGCAGAAGATAGGATATAGTTTAATAATCGAGTAGAAGTCCTTCAAAGTGTACAGCTTCTCGGGGTTAACGCTCGATTCAGTAGTCAGAGCGGGGTTGTTCAGATCAAAATGTTTAATCAAATCGGCATAAAAAGCACAGCAGATCAAGTAGATAACCTCCTTCCTGGTATCATAGAGAGTTCCGGCCCAAGCATTTCGTCGCCGCTACCCCTTCATACGCATTTCTTGACTTCTTACGAAGATGTTTCTCGAAAATAAAAACTCCGAGAACCGATAGCAAGGACTTCAGTTGATTGTGCATGTTAGGGAATTCCGGAGGCTCTGACTGTAAGATACGATTCGCGTTTTGCTAGCGGGCAAACCGTAGCACAAGAAGTGGAGAAGTGGTTGGCGCTTGTCAGGTCATCAAGATGACAATGGATGCGCAGGTGCAGGTGTGATTGTTGTCGCAGCTATATTTAAAATGCAAACAACAACATGTTCTCCCAAAACCGTTCCAGGTTCCCTTTGACACTCCAAAGACGGTCCAAAAATTTTTCCCAGGAGCAAAATTTTCCATCAGATGGGCTCTGGAAACCTTTAAATGCGTTTATCTCCATAAATAAGCGTCTAATCGCTTAAATAGGGTGTTTAAAATCGTCGATTTTCGGAATCCTGATTTCGGTCCAAAAATTTTTCCCAGGAGCAAAATTTTCCATCAGATGGGCTCTGGAAACCTTTAAATGCGTTTATCTGGTGGTCAGCAGATCCTGGATGGATCGGTCAGAACCCATCATTACCAATCTCCATCAATTACCCATATAAATATAAGTTTATATAACTATGCTTCGAATTGCAAAAATAACCATCGAGAACATTATTCTACCTTTCCAAAATTCCTATGTGTGAATGCATGACAATACTTCTAAATTGGAAAAACAGTATGTTTGAAGAATTCCCTGTAGGAAATTATGCCGAAAGAATAGTGTTTCTTACGGAACATTGAAACAAACTTTCACCAGCGGAATACTTGAAGAAGTTATTGAACTATTTTCTGTGTTAGAATTCCTGCAGACATTTTACACAAAACTTAAATTCTGCTAAACCCTGGCGTTATTTTAAAATTAGGATTCAAAATATGAAATTATGTAATTCGTGCAAAATAATCTTCTTAAATTTCTCGAACATATCAAGATTTTCTCCAAGCATTACTTCAGGAATTATTTTATAGTTTTGTGTAGTTCTTTCACTTATTCTCCAGAGATTCCTGTAGAACAACAACACTTCACAAGTTGAGGATTCCTCCAAAAAAATCATCACAGAATGTTCTAGCAGCGATGAGATACAAGAACAAGCCTTGGGAGAACTTGGAAGAATGCCTAAAAACTCCTGAAGAATACACTATATAAACACAAAGAAGAATATGCTTAAAAAGGTCTGAGAATTTTCATAGAATCATTGAAAAATCGTTTAAAATTTTCTTAAAAGATTATCTTAAAACATTTATTGACATACCATTTTGGGGCACACACACACACAAAGTGACTGTCATCTATCACTGTAGTAGGGAAAAGTCGAGAACAAAATGGTTATAGTTTTTGGCTCAGGAAGTACCAGCACAATGGTCCCAAGCCTCAATAATCGCCCCTAAAAATTTAATTCTTTTCGAAGAACCTTTCATAAATTCTGTCAAATTAACAAAGCGAATCAAAACAAAAACCAAAATTCTTAGCATTAGCATTAGCATTAGCATTGACGTTTGCACACCTCGTGGATGGAGCTACGATGAGGAATAATTCGTTGAAGACATTGCATGCCACCATAAAACGAACCCAGTTACTGATACGTTTCACGCAAAATCTCCACGAAGACACTCCTCGATCGCTCACCTGGCCACGTCCATGCAACCGTTGGTGATAGGAGGATTTGTTATCTACCTTAAGAAGACACGGGGAACCCACGTAGACTTCAGTAGATATCAAAGGAAAACGGAAATGAATAGTCGGAGAGAATAGATTAACAGAATGCCCTGTTTGGTGTACAGAACAGAAATTTAATCAAAAATGGTCGTTGGGAGCATCTAGTCTAAGAACGTTAAGTGATGCTCCATTTCTCTTCAAAACGGTTGGAACTTTAGCATTAACTATAGGCCTAGCTCTATGGCTTATGGTTATAGCGCCATTACTCGCTCTCTGAAAAGAGAAGAATGTCTGAAAATATAAGAACGGATAGTGAAAGAGAACTAGTCAGAATGAAGCCAAAAATAATATATACTGTCACACCCAAAATCACGTCCAAATTTACATTACAACAGCTTCTTCGATGAAATCAGCTTCACGAAAGTGGTGAAAGAACAAACCTTTGACCCACATAATCTCTTCATAATAATATAATTGAAAGTAAAAAGGAAAAAATGGAAAGAGCTCACCAATATTTCAAAGACGTCCGCGTTCCGCTTTGTAACCAAAGTGATGATTAGTCGGTTCGTCAGCTTCTTAAACCAGTAGAGGTGTTCTCTAAGCCAAACTTCCCTGAGTGGCAGATATGGCTGATTTTACCCCACTACTCCTTATATTATTGAATAATTTATAGATATTCATCATTCCATACGATGCCACACTAGCAATCGTTACTGCCAAATCATTTATTTTTTTTTACCAAACTTTGACATCTTCTGCTTCAAAACAAAAACCAAAAATTCTTGTACAGAAAAAGCGGAAGCTGGTATTGCAAGGAGTAAGGTGTCAGGTACACTTGAAACCAAGTGGTTTCACAACAGTGGGTCATTTTTAAATCGCCAGTTCTTATTAATTATTGGTGTAAGTGTCAATTGTTTGCTTCATGGGCCTAAAAGAGCACAATGAAGAATGGGCAAAAAGTTGGATCCTAAAATGTACACATATTTTAAATTTGAGATTTTTGAGTGGACAAGTAATTGTTAAAAAATTTAAAAATCTTGGTTTATCTAAAAAATCTGTAATCTTTACATACAGATATCTGTATAAAACTATTTAAAAAAATCTGTGTCAATCTAGATTAATCTGTACATGTGGCAACCCTGCTGTCAGCCCGTTTACTGGGAAGTGCTCATTCGAAAAGGACCGTTTTTAATTTTTGAAAAGGACACTGAAACGGATAAACATTTGTACCAACTGTTTCATCTTGGCATTCTTCTTTGGTTAAATCTTGCTTAACTATTGGTTCCTCATATTGAGCTTCGATTTTCTGATAGATTTTCTTGATAATAGCTGTTCGGTAGTTCAATGATTCCACTTATAATTTAGTTATGTCTAACATGAATTGTGCTTAAATTGAATTGTACTAAAACTAGAATACTGTGTAAATATTTTGCCTTAAAATAATGAAAGTGACCTAAATCCACTACAATAGTTTACCTATGAAATACAATACAGACAGAATTATATACAACACAATCACTCTTTTTAGATCCAGAACACATGTTTGTAACCAACCCAATTGTCCATCATAGCAAGATTGAAAAATACTGTAGAATTAGTTACAAATCACCATCCGAGAAATACAGACGTGATCGGAAGAACGAGTCTTTATTAAACCATCCGAAGGGTTTTATTCGCCGTGTGTGATCCAATTCCAGCATTAAGTTGCTTGTCTGCAGGTTGGAAGACGTTTCTAAGGGCAATCCGTTTGCTGTGACGAGATTGCTCTAAGGACATCGTGAAGACGATCGATCGTTTCTCGGCCCTATCCGTTAGGGGTAAAGGGCGAGTCTAAACCACAGTGAACGGTTAATGGGCTTATTAGTTCTGCGCACGTGAAATTGAACAACGTCGTTCTGGATGCAGAGGCCAGCAGAGCCGTTCAGTAAAATCATCTTATAGGCATTTCGGGCGTTCCGCCTGAACAGATAGCGATATGTTTCTTACGACCAATTGAAAATTTGCTTTGGAACTGTGCAAAATTCGAGTTGATTTCTGTTTCATGAGAAAAAATTACAATCACTTGTAAGTGTTGCTAATAATTTCGTGTTCACTACTTTAGACAACTGATTTTTAAACCTACGTAATTTAAAGTCAATCAAAATATAGAATTATTGGCGGTTGTCGATCTTGAAATCGAATGTGAACAAATTCTATTCTGTGCATTCAAATACAACAGAGAAGACTTCAGAAAGGATCACACAGTCTCAAACCTTATTTTCCAGCAGCGAGTTCGTTTGCTGGAAGTCCATCGCACGCAGAAACCCATTCAACCGTGCTCAATTCCGCTGCTTGTTTATTTTCCGCCCAAATAAATTCCACATTACGTTCGCCGTGATTTCGCTGATCGTCGTCCTCCGAGCGCTCCACTTTGATTTATTTCTCCGAGCCTGACTGAGTGCAGAACTTCCTCTCGGGGTTGCAGGCATTCGTGTGTCCGCGTGTTTTGTTGGAAATCGAGCACGCATTGCGACATCCTGGTACGGACGGATGGCTCGAGCGTGTTTTGCTTCAATCTCTCCGGTCCACGGCGGCAGCAGCAGCAGATGTTGTCAAAATTTTCGCATTCGCAGAATCATCATGGAAGTGGATAATTACGTGAACCTCGAATGCAGGCCATGAGCAACG
>JASCZW010017914.1:0-16283 GCA_034211315.2 Aedes japonicus
ATGATTGTTTTCCCATTCCATTCCACGCCAAACCGAGCCGCCGCTTCTTGTTTGGAAGCTTTTTCGCTGATTGAATTTGGTTCCTTTCTATCTTATTATTTAGGCTCGGGAGGGTCAAATCCGGTGTACGTCCAACTTTAAGGGGGGAAGACGAGAATCTGAAACTAAGCAGTTTGAAGATAAGATTGATAATTGCCACTGCGATTGTATTGATCAAATCTCCAAACTGTACCACAGGAAAAGAAAAAAAATGAAGAACGAGAATAAGACAACTCTTCAAGATCTGCTGTATAAGGTCACGGAGCAAATTTTATCGGCAATCATTTGAAATTCAAATTTCTGCTGCAAACCCGCCTACCACAATCGTCCCCCCATCGGGGAAGATTAAACTTGCTCTCTTATCGCGCGACCGCCCCACAAATAAATCTCGACAAAGAAACTAGACACATACTCAATGTGATGCCACGGCACTCCTCCTTGCACAGCAGCAACAGCGAGCAAGCAAGCAGTCAAGATTTATCGCCTCAGTCAGACATATTTCAATGGTACTTGGAATAATGGCCCTCATTGATGAATGGAAGAAGTGCAATGAAACAGTTTTTCGTCGCTCCGTCGTCGTCGTGTTGCCCCCGTCCGAGATGGATGGAGGAAAAAATCAGCAAATTGTCCCTTCAGGAGCAATATGTTCCACATTGGCAAATGGCAGCGGCGACGGCAGTGGCAGCTATTCGCTGTTGAACCCACTTCTATCTAGGACACATCTAGCACAGTTCGATCGGATTTGGGCTCTCCGAGCTTGGAGCGCGATGTTCGGTGTTTTAGTAGGGTGAATGGCTGCTTTTCGCAACTGGGTTAGTATTTTGGAGATTTGAGAGAATCAATCAGGGAATATGATTACCGAGCAGAAGATGACAAATATATAAGTCTTATTATTATTAATAATAATAATAGGGAGTCACTTATCGCATCTTTCGCTCTTAAGCATCTTGCTATGAGGAACCATTGGGTCTCCCCCGATTACCTGTCGATCTGCCAAATTTGGAAATTAATTATGATATTCCGTCCACTATATCACAAAACAGTGCAATTGGTTGAGAGGATTGAAGATAATGAAATCATTGGGTATAGGACCAAGTCTCCCCCGGTTGGTAAACAACCGATGAGCCAGAAGGCACGAAATGCATCTACGGACCCTTATTTTTACCAAATACACAATCGTCAATTTTAATGGATTAGCATAGATTGTTCTTTAGAAGCTTGATGGATGCAGATATTAGTTACAGTAGTAAAATAGTTTGTAGAACGCAGTTGTAAAAACTGAAAGTTTAAAAAAAAAAAGTTTGCTTCGAGCATTGGCTGTGAACGGTTGTGTCGATGCTATGTTGCACACTGTTTTTCCATCGGGCATGCTGTGTTTTGTATTGTTTCGGTTATATATTGTTCGGCGGCTTACTAACCATTATAAATCATAAATATGATCATATCACTTATTACTTATGATCGTAGCCCATACCTATAATATAAAAAACCTCCTTCCTGTGACTTTTGTGGGGATGCAGCGGGAAACACGGTCCCTAAACAGCAAAAGTCAGACTAACATTCCTTCCATATTCCCACTTGATTGTAAGGACGTGGCTGGCGCCGTTACACCCTGATTTGAAGCAGAAACATAGCATAATCTTGGTCAAATAAACAGCTAGAAAAATGTAATTTTTAGCAGAGTTGCTTGAAATTATATTCCCTACAACTTCGACATTGCCCTTCTATTGTGCTGCGTTCAAAAGTTAGCAACAGCAACAGTTTGAATTGTGAATAGTTAATACACTTAAAAACCCCTATTGCAGTGTTGGAGAACCGGAAATAACATACGGAAAAACTGTATTTTCGTATCTTTTTTTTCAGATGTGTTGAACTTAAAAACTAAAACGAAGAATAAAAGCTCTAAATCAGATACTTTTAGAAAGATACCTAAGATTTGAAAAATGTACAAAAAGTTGACCTCCAAAGAATGGTTTTCCTGATATTTATATGATACGCTGGAGTTGTCACCAAAACTTAGGTTGAAACTTAAAGTTTGATGTCGGAGAAAATAAAAAATAAATTCAAAAATTAGATGTTTGAGGTTTTTGTTTCATTAACAATTTTTTTTCTCCGTGTATTTTTTACTAGCTCCATGTTATACAAACTTTTTAGTTTAAAAAAAACGCGTACAACTGGTCCTTAGACACAGTAACACAGCTACAAGGAAGTTGAAAACACTGTTCGATGACAAATACAAAAAAAAACAATATTAATTTGAATCCTAGAGGGTTTGAGCTGTTTAGTGGAATACCTGTAACTAGAAATTAGAAGAAGAATTAGTATCTTCCATTTAATTCCAACTACCTTTGCTTATCTTCGACAGATACGCGTATTTCGTCTACAATGTGCAGACTTCTTCAGTCGAGTTATTAGTACGAGACACTGAAGAAGTCTGCACATTGTAGACGAAATACGCGTATCTGTCGAAGATAAGCAAAGGTAGTTGGAATTAAATGGAAGATACTAATTCTTCTTCTAATTTCTAGTTAATATTAATTTATTTCATACGACGTGACAAACTGGATCCTAATAAAACATGAGATGGCAAAATATCTTCCTATATAAAATATATCATCGCCATAAATCATTGGCATGTTGGGTCTGTAGCTTCTTTACATCGCCAACTCCGATTGTTAAAAAGTCAACTCTTACTATGATCTCCTGATATGATGTGCTTCTTGTTGGCAGTGACGTTTCCGTTGAACAAACAAAAAGTGTCGTCATAATACGGTATATACACATAATACGTTATATACACAGAAAAAAAAAACTAATTTTAATAGGCACGTGATATTTACGCTCGTTGAATTTCAAACCAACGGAGGCGTGAGCAACTGCAAAAATTGTTTGCAATCTTTTATGCGGCATACAACAATGTTTGCAATCTTTCATACAACAGGCTAGGTTCAATCGTTGTCTGGCTTAAATTTAAATGAAATATCCCATTATTTTCTGAAAAATCTAGCATTCCCTTCATGTGTATTAGATTACGCAGAAATAGAATGAATACCTTGCAGCAGTGATAAAATAGTATTTTATGTTCAATCATTTGTCTGCATGTCCCATCAAATCTTTTAACTTACATATTATAAAACAAACCGCCGTTTCACAAAAAAAAACGAGTTCTTTAAGAAACACAGATTTTCTAGCTATAAATTTGCAACTCAAACCTGAGCTCAAATACATTCACCCTTCTCAAAAATTTCTCATAAGTCAAAATTAGTTTTCCAAGAAGTATAAAGCGAAAGTATACATGTATAGGAGAAGTTTTTGGACGAAGCAGGGCAGCAAACATCGCGACAGGTATTCCACTAAACAGCTCAAACCCTCTAGGATTCTTTTCCAAATGTTGTTCTCTTGGTTGAGGCAGACAAAAAATATGTTTTTGAACAGCATTTGAAAGGATTTTTTTAATTGAATATCATATCCGAAAACTGGCGATAGATTATTTTTTTAAATTAAGTGAAGGCGTTATTTTATAAGAAAATCGTAAATACCTCGCTAACGGTAAGAGATTTCGGCAAGATTAAAACGTAAAAACTTTTATCTTATCAAGTTATAAAAATCATCTAAAGACTTGTTGGAAAATTTGAAACAAGAATATCAGAGCAAAAAACTTGTTTTTCATTTCTTCTACACTCAAAAAAATCGACACGTTATTTCCACGTGAAATTTCACGTAACTTTCATCTGAACACGTAACCAAATTTCTTCAGTAAATTCAGTGAATTGTACGTGAAAAACACTGTAACAATTATGTGATTTTCACGTAAAATGTGGATTTACGTGGAAATCACGTAGCTTTTACGTGAATTCCACTTGTTTATTACTGGTTTTGGAAGTGGACGAAAATTACGTGCGTTTCACGTGGAAACAACGTGATTTTTTTGTTGAGTGTACAGTCATTTACGGTTTTCTCCTCGAATTCGGTCATTTTAAAAGCTACAGAAAGGTTACAATCAATGCTTAAAATAATCTTATCTACAACTTTTTCCAAGAATATATGTTTTTATTTCTGAGAATAAGTTGAAATTTTGATTTTTCTGAAAACAAGGACCACTCTAGTTTTCATTTACACTAAAAGAAGGACCTTAATATTAGAAACAACTTTACAGAAGACAATTCTGCTCCAAAACATCAATTATAACATAATTACGTTTTCTATCCTAAATTCACTAAATGCACAGTATTTCTCTATCGCAGATTACATATTCGAGCAAAAAAGAGACTAAATAGAGTTGATCAATTCGCATGCATGAGCATTTTAGATTGCTTCGATTTGGTTACCTTTTCACGCAATGATCAAAATACCGTTTTTAAAATTTGAGTGTTTATACCAAAAATTGTGAATTTTATGAAAAAACTGCCAAATAATTACTTTTTGCCCAAAACGAGAAATGTTATTCGAATGCGATTCAGGAGTTATCGTCGAAAACAAACCGAAAAAAAACGTGTAAAAAATACCTTCTAGAGATATACTTTTAGAGCAATTCCATAGAAAAAAGTTATACGATCCCCCAGAATTTCATAATAATTGGCAATTTTATTCCATAGAGCATTTACAGCCAAACACGCTAAAAAAATATATTGATTTTGCCTCGGCAGTTTCCGGTTGTAATGAAATTTTGTCCATATGTAAGTTTCTATCCAAAATAACATTTCTCATAGAAAAAAATACCTAAAATTTCCTGGACTAATTTTCTATAAAGGCTTATGTAAATTGTAAATTTTATTTTTTCAAAAAAACATAACATATAAACGATTATTCTGATCAAAATGTAGTCTGATAAAAATTGTAGATCATTAAGTGTTAAACACCTTAATTTCCTAGAGGGTTTGAGCTGTTCAGTGGAATACTTGTAACTATAAATTAGAAAACAATTAGTTGTCTCCATTTAATTCCAACTACCTTTGCTTATCTTCGACAGATACCCGTATTTCGTCTACAATGTGCAGACTTCTTCAGTGTCTCGTACAAATAACTCGACTGTCGACCAGTCGAGTTATTAGTACGAGACACTGAAGAAGTCTGCACATTGTAGACGAAATACGCGTATCGGTCGAAGATAAGCAAAGGTAGTTGGAATTAAATGGAGATTACTAATTTTTCTTCTAATTTATAGTTACCTTAATTTCGATATTTATTATGAAAAGATGGATGATACCTATATGATTTTCTTCGTGGTTTTTATGGCCTCGGGACCAAAGACCATCCTCGTTTCAATATTTTTCTTTAAAGCATAGACTTTTTAACATAACATATAAAAAAATAGCAATGTATACATTTTAGTTTTTGAGCTACGCTTTTTAAGAAATTCTTTGTTTTTTGTTTTTGCTGACTATCCTACCACGCGGTTCAATGTAACTTGCTAACCATTTGTCCCCATCAATCTAAAATTATAATTTTAAGTTTATTTTGCTTTTGGAGACCTAATGATGACCTTAACCCTCTAACCCATTTAAATAATTATATCGTTAACATCATTGAATTGGCTTCAAGTCAGCATAACAAACGGCCCTCTAAAATGTTGCATGAAGAGTTATTTTTAAAGATGACTCGTACCACAATTTCGCCTGCAATTGTTATTGTTTGAATAATCGGATATTAATTAAATCGATTCATTAGGCATATCAGGAAAATCTTCCCATTCGAAAACCTACACAAGCCATACAAACGGCCCTCTGGAGGACTACAAGAGACTAAAAGAGTTATATTTACAATCAAATAATAAACAACTGAAATCATTATCCAAAGTCAACCATGCGGTCGTTTCTAGCGCATAAACCCTTCAATTGTTTTGACCAACCTAGTCTACTCCCAGAGTTTGTGGATAAGGGAAGAACTGCTTCCAGGCCAGTAAACGAGTTCCATTTTCTTCTTCAAAATTTTTCTTAAATAACAGCCGGCGGTAATAATTGGTTATTGTTCGATGGTATTTGAAAATCGTCAAGCCGAGTCTTTACTGAAACTGGTTGCATGGTCAGAGTTAAAAACCACAAAATTCGTGATCTTAAAGATTACACTGGCATCACCACTAACTTATTAATATTGAACGTTAGTAACTAAGCCATTCCACGATTGATTTCCAAAATGTTTGCACCAATCAATCGGGACATTTTCTACGCTTTGATTTCAACAGTTAAAACTATTGATTTTTCACATTCAAATATTTGAATTAACGCAAATTTAAGGTGATGTTTTATTATGCCGATTTTTCAGAGTAGATTTACTAAATACACAGTCCTTTCCTATCACAGACTTCAAATTTAAGTAAGGAACGTTTCAAACATGTCGGTGCACAATATATAAGGGGGACCTAAACATTTGCTTCATTCGCTCGACAGCCACGGAGCTGTGCAGAGCGTCAATGGCCAGTATTGCCCCGAAGGAATTTACGCGGGCAAGCAACCAGAGAGAATGATGGGTTAGTGGCTGCCACTTTTAATGCAGTCATGTGCTATGCCAAGCTCGTGGCATATTTGGAGAGAAACATGTATGATCCAGTTGGTAGCCATATCCCGCTATGATGTACATGTATATGTATAGTATATGCAGGGCTGGTAGCGGATTTATGGATAAATAATAGTGACTTTAGTGACTAAAATAATAAAAATAGTGACCAAATAGTGACCAAATAGTGACTCAAGTGTGATTTCCAAATTTTTGTATTTTTTAAATTTTTTATACATTTGCTGTCTAAGTACAGCATAAATGGACTGAATGATCACCCTCGTTTGCAAAAGTGTATAATACTGCAGCGCAGTATGACTTTTTGGGTTTTTTTTTTAAAAAAAAGGAGCCTGTAATCAAGCAACTTTTTTCTCTCCAAGGCCTCCTGCACTTGGTCCGCAGCTCATTTTTGCAAAGACAGGTCTATACGCACGGTTGAAACGCGGCTGAAAGCATGGCCTTTGCTAGAATTTCTTCTGACATATCTTGCTTCTCAATTCCTTTTTGAGCCGTTGCCATGTGAAGCTGTTATCACCACCTTAATCGCCTGAGGGTATTTAGGCTCACCTACAGCCGTTTTCTTAGTAAACAACTGGTTCCAATACTCCTCAATTGGTACTATGTACTCAAGGTCAGCACCTAGCATTTTAACAAGTTCCATTCCTCAATAAGAAGATCATAGTTGACCTGAATCGGAAGTAACTTGTTGATTTTCATAACATACTTGAAGCTTTCACTGCATGTAACGGATGGTGACGACCTAGAACATCCTGAATAATAAGAAGTTCCGGAAGAAAAAATAAATGCCTTATTAAAAGTGTAAGGCGTTGTTCTAGAATGTTATCTTATGAATACGTATTATTGAATTCTCGTTGATAAATGTTATATATTTTTGTACCTTTCTGATAGGTTCTAGGTCTTCCAAAATGTACTTGAGTTCAAAAGTTTAGATCTACATTAGCTTTTAGGGCTACATAAGGATATAATTTGTATTCAAACATATTGAATGAACCTTTTGAAAGGTTAACCGTCATTATTTGATAGCATTATGATCTTCTAGGTCATCCAAACTGTCCTTGAGTTCACAACTTAGGATCTACAGTAGTAACTACACACACTTAGAAAAAATCATGTAAATTTAAGTCTACTTGGATGCACATCAAAGGAGCGGCCCGTTTGATAGAAATTTGCGTCTGTTCTTAAATTTACAAGACTACGAAACATCGAAATGATAACTGACATGACATGATGTAAAACTAGGTTGAGGCGCATAAAATAGCAATTGTCATATACGGCTATTGCAATTGAAAATTCAAATGTTTCTTGATGCCAATTTTGAATCCCAGGATTCAAATAACGATCAGATAAATTCAAGATGCGGTAATAAATTTTGATAAATAAAAAAAGGTCCTCAATCTCAGTCATGCTAAAAATTAGCTAAATCAAATTCTGTGGGATTCATTTTGTTCCTTCATTTCCTTGAGGATACAAGAAGTTGTCGTCATATGCATATTAATGAATACTGTACGCAAATGAGCAATGTTTATTACACTGCGTAACCGTGTTTCAATGAAAAAAAAGAATTGGAAAAAATGCTTTTCATTATACCCCAAATTTTCCTTTAAACAGTGCAGCTTTAATTTTTGAGTATAACATTTTACGTTACGAAGTTTTAATTGTTATGATCTTCATGTACCATGTAGTAATCGTTTTACAATCTGCCACGGAAAAGAACGAATTTGAACTTGTGTCCTTTCGTGACGCGTGGAAGCGGTTGCGTTGAAAATATGTCGGATGTTATGTTGACACCAAATACAACGACCATTTAAATTTCAATCTTTTAAGTCCTAACATTCAGTCAAGCGGCTAATTTTTAACACTTTACGAATTAAGATTTAAGATTACCAATTATATTCTTGAAACTGTAGTACAACTAGCATTCAGCACTTGATTTTGAGTGAGGCAGAATTTATTATTATGGGTTTCAATTTAGAGCTTAAAAATACATCAAATGAGGCTCATAGTTATGATTAAATCTTAAAATATTTACGGACAACAAGGATTACATCACTCGAAATATTCATTATTTTTAAGAGTGCAGTTTTTTGGACTATACAAAGTTACGCTACGTATTCAACCATATGCAGTAGATGTTTTCGAACGTGAAAAAACATCATGAGATAAACGGGGATGATGTAGGTCATCCAAACTGTCCTTGAGTTCATATCATATGATCTACAGTTGTAACAGTAGGTGTTTAGAGTGTGTAAATACGTATTTAACAATAATTATTGAATAGCGTGGTAGGCTAGAATACATAATGCGACAACCTAGGAATATTATAGGTACACCAAACTGTCCTTATGTTCAAAACATAAAATTTTCAGTTATAACAGTATATTTCTGAGCTTTATATGGTGACCATCTGTATTCAAACAAATTCAAGGAACCTTTAGGAAGACCAACAGTCATTATTTTAAAACTTTGAGATCGTCTAGGTTATCCAAACCGTCATGGAGTTCAGAACTTCAAATCTGCGATAGTAACAATAGTTTTTTGAGCTACAAAAAGTGCATTCAGTGAACATTTTCGAACTTAAAAATACACAATAAGATAATCTTGGGATGGTCAAGGTCATTCAAACAGCTTTGGCATTCAGAACTTAAGATTTACAGTTATAACAGTAAATTTGAGGCAATACAAAGTTACAAAAAATATTCAAACATATTCAACCAATATTCTTCAAGACAAAACACATTATGAAGCAGTATGACATGTTCCAGGTCATCCAAACTATCCTTAAGATCAGAACATAGGACCTACTACAGTTGTAACAAAAGCTTTCTGGGTTTTTGCAAAGCTTCGACGTGTATTGAAAACATATTCATTGAATATTTCGGAAGAACAACAGACATTATGAGATAATCTTCGGATGTTCTAGGTTATCCAAACTTTCCTGGAATTCAAAACATAAAATCTACATCCAGCTGTAGATTTTAAGTTTTGAATTGTAGATTAAAATCTACAGCTTTTTGGACTGAAGTGAATTTTTTTAAAGGTCATCAAATAATGAGATATCTTGAGATATTCTAGGTCATCAAAACTGCTCTTTAGTTCAGAATTTAGGATCTATAGTCGTAAAATTAGCTTTATAATCTATGAAAAGTTACGATATGCATTCAAACACATTCAATGACGCTACTGTAAGCTCACCAGTCACTATCAAATTATCTCGGGATGTTCAGGTTTATAAAAACTGACCTTGGGTTCAGAACTTAAGATACACGGTAGTAACCGTAGCGTTTTGGGCTATACAAAGCTACGATAAATTCAAACATATACAATTAATTATTCGTCCACAGACATCATAGGATACCTAAGTAACCACGAGGCTGTAATAGCATGCATATATAGGGCATATGCATTACGTCTAGTGCATCATTGAAGTTGGATTAAAGCCCCTTTTCACCCACTAAGATCGAACAAATGCTATATTTTTTTTAATGTCATAAGACATTGCTAAAGTAGCATTATTGCATTGGTAATGCATCACTACATTCTTAAGCTAATCTAACGCTTCATTATTTGACAACTGTTGAATTGATGCGATCCCGCATTACCGATGCTAATATTGAGTTGAATAAGCGCAATAATATAATGCTTGTGGTTACTAGGGTAACCTTGTTAGTTTCAGGTCATTCAAACTGTCCTTCAAATCTTAAGGTCTACAATCGTAACAATAACTTTATGGGCTATACAAAGTTAAGTTAGAATAAGTTAAGTTAAGATTATGTCATAATGTAAATTGGTCTTCCAGGACATTCAGGCGGGACAGCGTTTGCCAGGGCATCTAGATTTTTGGTGTTTATTTCTCGACATTATATAGTGTGACCAGATCGCATAATTTGATTGCCTATTGTACAATAGGTACAAGTGGTTTTTTTTAACTTTTCACAATCAGCGGTACAAAAATAGTGACTTTAGTGACCATTTTCCGAAAAATAGTGACTTTAGTGACTTTTGGATGCAAATAAAGGGCGATACGGTCAAAATTTGGTCAATATCAACTTGACGTATTTCTTTCAATTTTGCATTTAAAAACCTGAACACCCCTCATTTTGAAGGTGTGTGTGGTAGAATGATGCTCCTATTTTGATTTTGGAATTCACTCTTCAGTTGTCAAAATGCCGTCCAAGCAAGAAGAGCAGCGTATCAAAATTTTGCTCGCGCATCGCGAAAATCCGAGCTACTCGCACGCAAAGTTGGCAAAATCGCTAAAAGTTGCCAAATCAACCGTTACAAATGTAATTAAAGTGTTTGGGGAACGTTTGTCGACAGCCAGGAAGTCTGGATCGGGGGCAATTGAAAACCGGAAGCCGCTGAGACGACAAAGAGAGTTGCCGGTAGTTTCAAGCGAAACCCTAACCTATCTCTCCGAGATGCCGCAAATAAGCTGGGTGTATCGTCTACAACCGTGCATCGAGCCAAAAACGAGCCGGACTATCGACTTACAAGAAGGTAGTGACTCCAAATCGCGATGATAAACAAAATACGACGGCCAAAGCGCGATCCCGGAGGCTGTACACGACGATGCTGACGAAGTTTGACTGCGTGGTAATGGACGACGAAACCTCACGTCAAAGCCGACTACAAGCAGCTTCCGGGACAGGAGTTTTATACGGCAAAGGAAGGGAAAGGTAGCAGATATTTTCAAGCACACGAAACTGTCAAAGTTCGCAAAGAAATATCTGGTTTGGCAAGCCAACTGTACCTGTGGCTTGAAAAGCAGCATTTTCATAGCTTCCGGGACTGTCAACCAAGAAATTTACGTGAAAGAGTGTTTGAATAAACGTCTGCTGCCTTTCCTGACGAAACACGGTTGTTCCGTACTGTTTTGGCCGGATTTGGCATCTTGCCATTACGGTAAAAAGGCCATGGAGTGGTACGCCGCCAACAACGTGCAGGTGGTTCCCAAGAACAAGAACCCTCCCAACACGCCAGAGCTCCGCCCAATTGAGAAATACTGGGCTATTGTAAAGCGGAACCTAAAGAAGACCAAAAAAACTGCTAAGGACGAGCAGCAGTTCAAGGCAAACTGGCTTTTTGCGGCGAAGAAGGTGGACAAGGTGGCTGTACAAAATCTGATGGCAGGGGTCAAGCGTAAGGCCCGGCAATTCGGATTTGGAAAAGCGGAAGCCTAACTGAATATTTTTCCTGAATTTTATACTAATTGAACTTGAAAAAGAAATTTAATTTGATTTTTTAAATAAACGGTTTCACCGATTTACACGCGTTTTCCCTTGACCAAATTTTGACCGTATCACCCTTTAGTGACTTTTTAGTGACTACACACTTAGAATTTTATGCCGAGTTTCGGCTTTCTGAAACCGAGATCCGCACAGCCGACCTCTCGGTTTCGATCTCGGCTTTATTATGTTAACCGATAATCTCGGTTTGCGTCAAACTGAAAACTTATTTAGTTAGCTGAAAAATCTCGGCATGAGCAAACTGATGTACCGGTTAAAAATTCAAAACAAACAAAAATGAGGGCTACCGAGATTTCGGTTGAATTCTGTGTAAATACTCGAAATTTTGGATAAGATTTTCATCGAAATATTGAATATTTCATGCCTATAGGCAAACCCTGCATAGATGGTGTTTTGCGTCAAATCCTCTTGCTGGCTGAAACAACATACGACTCTACTCCCTTGCAAATGGAAACAATATGATGCACGGCGGTTGACAGATAAAAGAAGAGCCGAACCTAGGCTTACACCACTGCTAAACCGGTATTTCGGCTTGATAGGCAACTGAGGTCGGTTGAATTTTTGGCTAACGTTTGTGCTCGGCTCCTAGTGATGCCGAGAGTCAGCTTAATAATGATGTGACCCGATATTTCAGTTTCAAGTGATGCTGAGACTCAGCATCATTCGATTTTGTGCCGAGTTATCAGTTAAATACAAAATGCCGAGTGAATTCAGCTAACTTTTTAACCGAGCCCGTGAATAATTTTTAAGTGTGTAGGCTCAAAATAGTGACCAAGTCACTAAAAAGTGACCTGCTACCAGCCCTGTATATGCGTAGATGATTAAGAAATATATGTAGATGATATAGATATGAGGCAACGTTGAGTGTTAAATATCTGCAATCAAAATGTCTATGTAGACAGAACGGTATTTTTCGGAGTAGAACCAACTTTCACACATAAAACTCTTGTTAGGGCTACTATTCTGTTTTGAAAGATTCTTATACTGAATTATTATAAGAATTTGCTCATTGTATGCGCCTTACTTATTTATGAAACCTAACTTATTCATAAAACCTGGCTGATCCTGAATTTTGCACGATTTCTGTTCGATAAATATCAAATATTTCTAGAAATCATGTTTCGGTGTTGAAAATAGCTAAGGGTCGTTTAAAATTTGCTTACTTTTTGCAATCGCAGCCCGCTGGTTGCTGGCCTGTTATATTTCCCTATAACAGACATAATCCTCTTATAACAAGTTGTTAAATGTTGGGAATGTCCTCTTCAAATGCCAATCAGTGCTTAGAAGTGTTTCTGTTCGTTTGAATGCGTTGGATAGAGTCCCTACCTTTCAATAAGAATCACATAATTTTGAAGAAGCGTTTTAAAGTGAAACTGAAATGTCACAGCACATGGCTGCAAAGTATGAAGAGCAAGTATATCTTTAGGCTATTTTAAATAATAGCATAAATTAGGAGTCGACGTTTAAATATTTGGAGAAATCATTATTAATTATTGAATTCCTGCATGAAGATTATCGTTCAAGTTGACAACCAAACAACATAATGATTTTTATACAGTAACATAAAGGGTGTATTCGATAAAAATGGCACACAGAAAATCTTCTGTAACTTTTGAATCGTATGAGTAAAAAACCTAGAAATTTGAGTAGATCTTATCCATAGTGTATTATTTACATCTGCCAAGTTTCATAGTTATACATTCAGTAGTTCCAGTCATGTCGTCTAAACAAGAAATTGTCCGTGAGAAAATTTTGTGCACTCACAATCAAAATCCAGGGCGTCCCACCGGTGGATTGCTAAAAGGCTTGGAATTGCAAATACAACTGTGTCTCGTGTAATAAGAACCTCCAAGGAGCGTCTCGAGTGTCCAAAGGAAGGAAGGGAGTGGTCGTAAAAGTGGTCCAATGGACAGTAAAATGGCCAGGAAAGTCGTACAACAATTCAAGAACCGTCCAAACATGTCAATTCGAGATGTCGCTAAAAAGTCTAAGGTGTCAGTCGGTTTGTGCAGAAAACCATGAAGCGTGCTGGGTTACATGTTTACAAAGTGCCAAAAGCCCCAAACCGGATTGAAAAACAAAACATCACTGCGAAAACCTGCGCTCGGAAACTTTACACGAAGCTGCTCACCAAATTCGGTTGCATCGTAATGGATGACGAAACATACGTCAAGGCCGACTTCCGTCAACTTCCTGGGCAAGAATATTTCGTTGCCAAGTCGAAGTTCGATGTTCCGGAGGATGTTTGAAAGAAGAAACTATCGAAATTTGCAAAGAAGTTTCTAATCTGGCAGGCGATTTGCGGATGTGGTGAAATAAGTGCTCCCTTCATCACTTCCGGAACAATAAACGGTGCGATTTACACGGAAGAGTGCCTTAAGAAGCGTCTCTTGCCATTCTTTAAGAAGCACAAAGGATCAACTCTGTTTTG
Organism: Aedes japonicus; assembly: GCA_034211315.2. NCBI lineage: Eukaryota > Metazoa > Arthropoda > Insecta > Diptera > Culicidae > Aedes > Aedes japonicus. The sequence continues at coordinate 14,230 of JASCZW010017914.1, forward strand.
GCCTGATCTAGCATCCTGCCACTACGCTCGTAACGTATTGGAGTGGTACCGAGCCAACGGAGTCAATTTCGTGCAGCGAAGGATATGAACCCACTAAATTCACCGGAATCTTCGTCCAATTGAAAAATTCTGGGCAATTATGAAAACGGAACTTCGCAAACATCCCAAAACTATAAAAACAGAGCTAGAATAGAAGAAAATTTGGGTAAAAACAACAAAAACACTGGGAAAATCGGTTGTACAAAATTTGATGGGTGGAGTGAAAAAGAAGGTGCGGGCATTCGGGATGGGAGACGAAATTGAATAAAACAAATGTTGTAAATCAAAACTCATTAGTAGTTCTTCATTCCCTGAAAATTTCAAGAAAATCCGATAATCAGTTTAATTTTGATGAGTATATATGTGTGTGCCATTTTTATCGAATACACTCTTTATTCTTGAAGGAAACCTTGTATGTACTTGTAAGTAAAAATCATATTGCTAACCATCGTAGCAATAAAACCATGGCTGTATCATCATTCAAACCACACGGCCCTTTTCAGGCCACCAAATGCATTCTAAAGAGTACAATAGAATTTTTCACATACTTACTTTCTAATGCTGGCCTAACGTTCCATTGAGACCCTGTCTCACGCTATTCGACCTAGAATATGTCTATCGGCTAGGTAGGGGTCAAATGAAAGTTTGAAAAATAGCGACTGTCACGAATAATTGAAACACTTTCCGTACAACCCCATTGGGCTGTCCTGTCTAGTTTTTCTGACGAACCATAACTTATGAAGCTACATCTTATGATTAAGTCGTACTAAATTTTAGAACATTCTCACGCTACTTGCAACAATTGGTGCTCGAATTCATGCACCGGCACCCTATGGCTCTTCCAAATATTCTCATACCGCCTGCGTCAATGGAAGCAGTGGCCTCTAATGCAGCCACACCATCACCGCTGAGAGAGGTCACGTACGTGACAGTGCGATATATAGATTTTCGCTTCGACAGTTTATCTATTTGTCAATCAGATACATTTCGCGACACAAAACAACCGACCTGACACCATTTGATGGTAAAGTTCACATTTTAAGACGATGGATTTTCGAGTAACAACTGGCGGCTCCGACCGTGCATGGTGAATAGGAATAGCGTTAGTTTGCTTGGTTGAAATATCACGATTTCTGCCCGCGTTTGATTGGATCCCTGAGCGAAGAATATGGATTTATGCTGATGTCATCGTAAAATGCATTAAGCCCGTTTTGGGAGGAGTTTGCGCTGTTTGAATCAATAACAAAGCCAAGAAAGTGTACTTACCCCACCAGGAAAAAAGCAACAATGCTTCCGCTCGATATGTTTACCGAATGTCATCTGGAGCAGTGATAGACTCATCGAACACGTTTCCAGGATATCGCACTCTGCAGGCCAGTGGGTGATATCGACGGGCGGATTCTCTGCAAACGAAACAAAGCATAATAATGTACAATGTGGCATATAGCAGCTTCTGGAGTATTTATTCAGTTAAACCACCCATGTTTAGCAGCGGTAAAGCAAGCACAGAGCCAAAAGTTCTACATTCAACCATGAACCATCGAAGAGAAGACATCATTCAAACCCCACCCAATCGCCTTTCTTCGGTGAAGGTTTAGATCCTCATCAAAGAGAAAAATAAATACATAAACCCTTAACCCAAGCATCCAGTGAACTCTTTACCGTAACACGGCAACAAGACACGATTCTTCGGATGATGCGAACTCCGTACCGACATAAAAGGCGAAAAGAAAAGTAATCCTTCTTGCTGAACTGTACTTGTCCGGACCGTCATAGTCACCCATTCACCGGGTTACCTAGCCCCAGGCCCAAAAGGTGGCTCCCATCGGCAGGTTCGGCACCGCCCAGGAAGTTTTGTTATTGCTTCCAATCAAATTATAATAAATTTCAAACTGATAAGAGATTTTCTCATCCACCTTCGTTTGCTTTCGGTACATTCCTCTTTTTTTTTGTTTCGACAGTTTTGGGATGCCATCGAATCCCTTCCAGAATACATATTTGTTTCGATAAGGATT
>JASCZW010017915.1:0-16293 GCA_034211315.2 Aedes japonicus
AATAGCTGACTTAACGAATTCAAGCATAATTTTACATGAATGCAAATATTATTTTGCTTAAAAAGCTAAAAATATGTTCAGGTTTTAAATAAATTTAATTTAAATTTAATTCAAAATATCCTTCCAAAGTTACATGTTCCCAAAAACTTCCTAGAAAATCCAAAGATGCTCCAGATATATTCTTGGATGTTCAAAAGAGCGCCTTGCTGGATGTTCCAGGGAGCATTCTAGATATTCTACTGAGTTTCCTAGAATTTCCAGATGGATTTGGGGAAGTTACAAAAAGCTTCCTGAAAGTTGCAGAAAGCTTCTTGAATGGTTTTTCCCAATAGTTTTTTTTAAAGAATAAATTAAAGGGCGATACGGTCAAAATTTGGTCAATATCAACTTGACGTATTTCTTTCAATTTTGCATTAAAAAAACCTGAACACCCCTCATATTGAAGGTGTGTGTGTAAAATGTTGCTCCTATTTTGATTTTGGAATTCACTCTTCAGTTGTCAAAATGCCGTCCAAGCAAGAAGAGCAGCGTATCAAAATTTTGCTCGCGCATCGCGAAAATCCGAGCTACTCGCACGCAAAGTTGGCAAAATCGCTAAAAGTTGCCAAATCAACCGTTACAAATGTAATTAAAGTGTTTGGGGAACGTTTGTCGACAGCCAGCAGGTCTGGATCGGGGGGAAATCGAAAACCGGAAGCCGCTGAGACGACAAAGAGAGTTGCCGGTAGTTTCAAGCGAAACCCTAACCTATCTCTCCGAGATGCCGCAAATAAGCTGGGTGTATCGTCTACAACCGTGCATCGAGTCAAAAACGAGCCGGACTATCGACTTACAAGAAGGTAGTGACTCCAAATCGCGATGATAAACAAAATACGACGGCCAAAGCGCGATCCCGGAGGCTGTACACGACGATGCTGACGAAGTTTGACTGCATAGTAATGGACGACGAAACCTACGTCAAAGCCGACTACAAGCAGCTTCCGGGACAGGAGTTTTATACGGCAAAAGGAAGGGGAAAGGTAGCAGATATTTTCAAGCACACGAAACTGTCAAAGTTCGCAAAGAAATATCTGGTTTGGCAAGCCATCTGTACCTGTGGCTTGAAAAGCAGCATTTTCATAGCTTCCGGGACTGTCTACCAAGAAATTTACGTGAAAGAGTGTTCGAATAAACGTCTGCTGCCTTTCCTGAAGAAACACGGTTGTTCCGTACTGTTTTGGCCGGATTTGGCATCTTGCCATTACGGTAAAAAGGCCATGGAGTGGTAAGCCGCCAACAACGTGCAGGTGGTTCCCAAGGACAAGAACCCTCCCAACACGCCAGAGCTCCGCCCAATTGAGAAATACTGGGCTATTGTCAAGCGGAACCTAAAGAAGACCAAAAAAACTGCTAAGGACGAGCAGCAGTTCAAGGCAAACTGGCTTTCTGCGGCGAAGAAGGTGGACAAGGTGGCTGTACAAAATCTGATGGCAGGGGTCAAGCGTAAGGCCCGGCAATTCGGATTTGGAAAAGCGGAAGCCTAACTGAATATTTTTCCTGAATTTTATACTAATTGAACTTGAAAAAGAAATTCAATTTGATTTTTTAAATAAACGATTTCACCGATTTACACGCGTTTTCCCTTGACCAAATTTTGACCGTATCACCCTTTATTAAGAAACTTCCATAAACTTCCTGAGAAACCAAAGGACTTCCTGAAATCTCATCAAATATTTACATAGGTCTCACAATGATTTCAGATACCTTTCTTAACGTTCCAGAGATTCTCTTTAAAATTTCAGAGAACCTACGGAACATCCAAAAAACAAATAACAGAATGCTTCGAAGAACAGCTCAAGAACATCCATGAAGTTCCGTAGAACTAACTAGAAGTTGTACAGATCTTCCGAGAAGTATCGGAGAACTTCCAAGGAGCTCCAGAGAACTTTCGACAAGTTCCAGAGAACTTTCGACAAGTTCCAGAGAACCTTCGACAAGTTCCAGAGAATTTTAGAGAAATTCCAGAGAACTTCAGAGTAGTTCCAGAATTCTTAGAAGTTCAGGAGAATTTCCAAGAATTTACGAAGAACTTCTGAGGCGTCCCGGTCAATTTTCAAGAAGAACATCCGACAAGTTCTTGAAAACGTTCGAGAGGTTCGGGAGAATTTCTGAGAAGATCCGAAATACATCCGAGAAGTTCCAGAGAACTTTCTAGAAGTTTCGAAGAACTTTCGAAAAGTTCCGGAGAACTTCCTAGAAGCTCCGGAGAACATTCGAGAAGTTCCGGAGGACTTCCGAGGAGTTCCGGAGGACTTCCGAGGAGTTCTGGAGAACTTCCGAGAAGTTTCGGACAACTTTTAAGAAGAGAATCCTAGAAGTTCCGGAAAATTTTTGAGAAGTTCTGGAGAACATTCGAAAATTTCCAGAGAAGTTCCGAGAATTTCCAATACTGAAGATGCACTTTACTCACTATATTAGTTTTACCTCACATTCCTATTACTGGTAGTATATGCCACTTGTGAAATGAGCTACATATAAAAAGATATCGACAAATTTCTGTTAATTTGCTATAATGGAAATCTGGTTCAACCACCCCTCGCGTAACGACATTAGTCGGTTTTAATAGTGAAATTCAAACTCTCAAAAGGAATTTCCTGGATATTCCAGAGAGCTTCCTGGAAACTGCCTGAAAGTGGCAGAACACTTCTTTAATGGTGCAGAGAGCTTTTTTCAAGTACATTTTTTTTTGGAGATTAAAGTATCAGGAAAATTTCCATGGACTTCCTGACAGAGCATAGGATTTCTTGAAATACCAATAAATGTGAATATTGATTCAAAAAAGATTTCAGATATCTTTTTGTAAGCTCCAGAGATCTTCCAGAACTTTATTTCCTGACTATTTTCATCAAGTTCTTGCAAATTACTCCTCACTTCCTTAAAATTCCTGAAAAAGCATAGGACTTCCTGAAATATCATAAAATCTGAATATAAGTCCCAAACGGTTTTCAGATGCCTTTCTAGGTGTTCCAGAGATCCTCCAAAACGTTTCAACGAACCTACGGAAATGTCCAAAGAACTTCCGACAAATAACAGTGTGCTTCAAAGAACTGCCCAAAAACATGCAAGAAGTTCCAAAGAACTAACTAGAAGTTCTAAAGCTGTAGATGTACTTTGCTCTCTGTTTTATTTTTTCCTTACATTCCTATTACTGCTAGTAGAAGCTTTTTGTGAAATGAGCTAGATGTTACACGGAATTTTCGAGAGTATCGGAAAACTTCCGAGGAGCTCCAGAGATTTTTTTTAAAATTTTTAGAGAGATTCCTAGTAATTCGAAACCACTTCCGAGTAGTTCCCGAGAGCTTCCGAAAAGTTCCAGTAAAATCTTAGAACTTCAGGAGAACTTCCGAGAAGTTCCCGAGAAGTTTCGGAGAACTTTAGAGAAGTTCCGGAAAATTTCCGAGGAGTTCAGGAGAACATCCGAGAAGTTCCGGAGAATTTCTGAGAAGTTCCGAAGAACATCAGAAAAGTTTTAGAAGACCTGCAGAAAACTGCTGACAAATATTAGAGTGCTTTCGAGAAATTTCCAAGAACTTTCGAGAATTTTTAGGGGACTTTCGAGATGTTCGTAAGCTGAAGATGCAATTTGTTCACTGTATTAGTTTTACCTTACATTGCTTTTTCTGCTAGTATAAGCTTTTGGTGAAACGAGCTATATATGAAGAGACATCGAAGTATTTCTGATAATTTGCTAAAATGGAAATCTGGTGTAACCACTCCTCGTGAAATGACATGTGTTGGTTTCATCGGTGACATTCAAACTCTCTAAAAGAGCTTCCTGGAAGTTCTTGAAAGCTTCTTGGAAGTTCCAGAAAGCTTCCCGAAAGTTGCAGAAGACTTCTTGAATGGTGCAAAGAGCTTCTTAAAAGTTCAATTTTTTTTGGAAGATTTAAGTATCAGGAAATCTCCCTAAACTTCTTCAAAAAGCGGTAGACTTCCTGAAATCTCATAAAATCTAACCATTAATCTCAAAATGATTTCAGATACTTTTATTGAAGTTTCAAAGAACCTCCATAAAGTTTTACGGAACCTACGGAAATATGCAAAGAACTTCCGAGAAATAACAGAGTTTTTTGATGAGCTGCCCAAGAAAACTCAGGAAGTTCGAAAAAACTAACAAGAAGTTGCACAGAACTTCCAAGAAGTTTAGGAGAATTTTCAAGGAGCTCCGGAGAACTTTTGACAAGTTCCGAAGAACTTTCAAGAAATTCCAGAGAACTTTCGAGAAGTTCCAGGAAATTCTTCGAAGTTCAGGAGAATTTTCGAGAAGTTTTGAAAAACTAATGAGAATTTCTGGAGAATAACCTAGAAATTCCAGAAAAACGTCTGAGTAGTTCCGGAGATCTTCCTAGAAGTTCCGGAGAACTTTTCAGTAGCGTCGGATTTCACAGTGACATTCAAATTTTATAGAGCTCCAGAGAGCTTCCTGGAAGTTGCAGAGGACTTCTTGAATGGTACAGAGAGCTTCTTACCTTGATATAAAGCAACTTGATGTTCTGACTATTTTCATCGAGTTCTCGCAAACTACACCCCATTCAAGAAAAGTAGCAAGACCATTGGATAGATCAGACAATTTCGAATCAATTGGTTGTCACGATTTGTATAAATGAATTCCTAATCGTGAGAAATGTACGTCAGAAGCCGAGCAATAAATTTGCTTTATATGCCTACATTAGGAAACTTCCATAAACTTCCTGAAAAAGTATAGAACCTCCTGAAATCCCATAAAATCTTAATACAAATCAAAAAACTATTTAAGAAAGCATCTTAGATGCTCCAGAGATGCTTCAAAGAGTTCCAGCGAACCTATAGAAATATCCAAAGAACTTCCAACAAATAACAAAGTGCTTCGAAGAACTGCCTATGAACATCCAAGAAAGTTCCAAAAAACTAACTAGAACTTCCAATGAACTTCGGACAAGTTCCAGAGAGCTTTCTAAAAGTTCCCAAGCTGTAGATGCACTTTGCTCACTATGTATGTTTTACCTTACATTCCTATTACTGCTAGTAGAAGCTTTTTGTGAAATGAACTATGTAGAAAGAAACAACGACGAATTTCTGATATTTTGCTATACCGAAAATCTGGATTAACCACCCTTCGCGTACCGACATGTGTCGGTTTGTCAGTGACATTCAAACTTACAAAAGGTTCTCAATTTACAATTTTACAAATGCATCACTTCATTCCGATTTCAAATTTCCAGGGATACAAAGTACAAAGTACATAATTGTGTTTCAACATCATTACTCTATCGAACCTCTTTGCTGTATGTAAATGCCCAAACCTTTGCACTGATACAGCTCATGAGATCTTAAACAATGGTGAAGACAAGCCAAAAGGTTTGACAGTTTCAGCCACTTTTTTTTCAAATACAGTTCATTTTTCGACTCGTGGTCTCTCGTGATATAGCACCTCTTATTCACACTAGCGCCGCATAGTGAGAAAATTCCGAACCAATGCGATCATCATCCGGATGGACTTGGTCACTAGAACAACTTTGCTCAAGGTAGCAATGTACTAACTGGAAAGGCTTTCGAGATATCCCAGGATGAAACTAATTTCCCCTTATCCATAAAAGGAGACACTGTATTGATTCAAAGTAACTCGAAGTAAAGCGCCTCTAGCGGTGAAATTGTCAGTTAAACCGAAATCCAATGATACAGATTTGTTGGTTTGACTCCGTTCAACAATGTTTCCAATAGACTGTTGAGGTTCATGACTTGAAACAACACATTTCCCCCAATTTATGAAAATCCCATAAGCATTCTTCAGTTCATATAAGGTTTCTCCTCCTAATTAAATCAACTAAGACATTCATATTCGTGTCTCATTGTTCTACCTTATAGGAAAACCAAACATCATCACTCATCGATCCTGAATCAATATTTACGGTAACTGGAGACGCAACATTGTTTTCCCCCGTTGACCCAGTTAACCCACTTCACGGTGCGAGCGACTAGGTCCAGGAGCGTATTATCTTTTTCACTTCCAAGTGCAGGACACGACGAAAGGATTAATGAAAAACGTAACCCTGTTTGTCCAGGTAAACACATTACGTCCAAAATAAAAAAAAAACGAGGTAAGAACAAGGACATTCAATTTAACTTAAACACATAAAGGGAGAACGCGACTGGAACTGGCCACACCGGTCGGGGAGCATTCTGGTCGAGCGCAGAAGATAGAGGAGAGTGTTATAATTTCTCAGGCAGCCAAAAAACAAGGGTGAATTTTGGTCATCTTCTCCTTTCTGGTTGGCATAATAAGATGAAAATTTGATGCACAACTATCAGGTTTGGACTATCGAGTTGGACGGGTTCATCGAGTTCATGGCATTTGGTGGCCTCTCAGGTTTTCGGTTTTGGGAATTGTCTGGGAAAAAATCAAGATTTTCGAGGAGTATTTGTGCCGTTGCTTTCTGGATGAAGAATTTTCAGATCAGTTTGATTTTGAGAGTTCCTTGATGAAGGGTGAATCTTCGATACAAATGAAAGAAAACGATATCAGTGTTGAGGAAACAACGTGAAAAAGGTAAATTTTTGAATCGGGGCATCATTTATTTCCTAGTGCATATGAAACGCGACTGACTAAACCTCGGAGGAGATTAACTAGATTCATCCATAAATTTCAAATCCATTACCGTGCGACATGTCAGCGAGAGTGCAATCTTCCACCGTCAACAAAGTGGCGAATTGAATATGTATGCTTGGCACTCTTTCCGAAATCCGTAACTCTTGCTCAAGAAGTGTAGTGAAATGCCCCGGCTGCAACGTTGTAATAAAAGCAAGCATAATTGATTGTAACGGAAGAACACAAATTCGTGGAACAGCATGCCATGCCGTCATACAGAATGCAATGCAATTCGTGCATTTCGCGAACATTTTGACAGCCGCTGCATTAGCGAAAATATACTCCCCTTTCCGCGGATCCGCGCGTCCCGGGTAAAAATGATGAACGGCCGGCCGTCTTGTGTGATGTCCTTTACAATCCATTTTCACCGCATTCTGAAACTGAAACTGGCGGGTTGCAAAGCTCGAGGCTTGGAAATGCAATCGAATGCAACGTTTGGGAATGGCTGTGCCGACGATTGGGCGGTTGTTCGGATTCCAGCCCCTCCCGCGGCAGGTTGTGATTTCCCCAAAACATCCTCAATTTCTAGCACGAAGCCCTACCCTCGGAACGTCCTGGTTGCAACGAGTACCAGCCCAGATAGTCTGTATTTTATGCATTTTTGAATCCCATCCTCCGCGAGTGGACCAACATTCGCGAGCAACTTTCCCAAAAACCGCAGACTAACTCACACGGGAGGATTCCCATTCCGTTCACGACGACGGCGACGGCGACGATGACGTTGTCCGATGAATGCTGCTGCACCGCTGGCTGCTGCTGACTGCAGATACACTTACCAATGGTTTCATATTTCAAAACTCCAGTGCTCCATAATTCGTATAAATTTTATTAATGCATTTTTATCAACCCCGCAAACTTGGACTCACTCTTGGATGCGTGTCGGTCGGCGAGCGCCACGGCAAACCGCAATCCTTTTTGCTGCCCCGTCGGATATTTGCGCAACCGGTTCATCACTACTGACTGTTGCAGCTCATTGTGGATACTGACAGCCAACCGAACCGTCCCGATATGGAAATGTGATGCACTTTTACATATCGCACCGGGTCGCATCGAGACATATCTAAGTGATACGGGGCAGATGGGGTTGCGTCTCTGGAGATCCAAAGGGCAATGCATCCGAAAATTCCGGAAAAATGAGCGACAGCTGCTGGTGCAAAGTGCATCTCCGTGTGTGATGGTAATTGAATTTGGTAATTACAATTTATTGCTCCTTTCTGGTCGAAGTGCTCCTACTAGCACTTTGTGGCGTGACAAGTTGTTTTGGCATCATTACTATGGGGAGTTGCATAGTGATGGCCTCTGCTTGTCTTCCGAAGGGAGTTTGGGAGTAATTTTTCTTCATTTCTCAAATGCATCAACATGGATGCATAGATGGATGCGGTGTCATTGGATGTAAAAGCCTCGGTTCGAATGCATTTACAATGATTACGGCGGGCTGCTTAACTATGAATGATTGGGCAGCTGGGTTGGATAATTTGGAGTGGGGAAAAGGATATGTACCTAATCACTGGAAATTCAACCTGTGCTATGCATCTCTGGACATGGGAATTCAAGAATATATATGAGCGCTTCCACGCCAAATCAGTAAATGACAAAACTTTAGCATTTAAGATTTGGACGAAACTTTGCAAACGTGTTTTGAATAACATTAGCTGTGTTGTTAAATTCACCAATTGCCTTTGGTGACTGAATTTGATGAGTTGCGCTGTCAGTTTTTGTATCATATCGTGCAACCGTGACACATGATTCATGAGTTTGATACACAGCTTTTGTTGCACATATATACACTCTCAAATACTGTACTGAAATAAATTTATTGTTATCGTACACACTCACACATGATAGTGGAAACTAAAGATAATATCAAAATAAACTAAATTTGAAATCAACTTGGACTAAATATCTCGGTAGGCTTTGCTCCAATCATATTTGAGTTTATCTTAGTTTCGTTTGTATTAAAAATTATTTTTCAAACTGTAGAACGAAGGAAAAATCTTGGAAAAAATGGAATGTGTCCCACTATACATAACCTCTTAATTAAGTTGGGTTTATACTTATAAAAATCTTAAGCCCTTGCTGCATGTATAAAATATATACGGTTAACTATAATAAATAATTTGTTGATACATGATCATTTATATAAAAAAACTCATAATATTAATATTGCTTAAATTTGTTTGATTAATTTGTTGAATTTTGTTTATTCTGTATATATTGAAATATATTTTATATATTATATAAAATCACAAGTTTATTAGTTTCTCGGCAAATTATAAATCCGAGCAAATGTTGAATTAGTGGTATTATTGTGACACAAAGACATAAATTATGAAGTTCAAGTGTTTTTCCACTTTGTCGCGAATGAAACGATGATTATTAGCAACAGGAGGAATCGAAAAAAACTGAAGTCTAGAATCACGGTTCTCGATGGCAGTGAAATGAAGTGAAATTTTAACGTTGAAAAACCGCGAAAATGGGGTTAAAGGATTGAAAGTATAAAGTTACGGTCGTTCGGAGTCGATTGGGATATTTTTCAGTCCGGTCGCAACCAACGTAGTAGCAGTGGAAAAGTGACTGCTAACCTTTCCCCAACTATCCAACATCTTAGTGATTTCTCGTGGAAGTGCAGAGGATTTCTCGGTTTCCTCCAAAGCGAGTATCATCCCGAGCAAAGTTTTATACCAAATTGATAACAAGTTCTAATATCATATTATCAGTGTTTGATCACTAAATATGTTATCATTTAGGCTTAATAAACAGGCAACATAACAAGAGTGATAACAAATTAATGTTCGTTGGATATCACATTATTAACTCGTTTTATTATCATCGAGTTCATTTTGATAACAAATTTTGTGATATAAACAAATTTCTTGAGATATTTTCAAATTATGTTATCATCATGATATCAAATTCATACACTAAGAACTGAAGTTGTACTTCTGGTAAGAAGCTCAATTTAATATACATCACATGCTGGTAATATTCAGCATTCGTCAGCATGCTGGTAGAATTCAGTTACGTTCGTCGAAAATCGTTCTTAAAAATTGATAACAGATGATAACAAAATTTGTCGATGTTGATGACTAAATTTGTTATGCGATAACAGACGAGATCAAAATGACATCTGAGATAACAAAACTTGTTACTTATTTGATATCAGTTTGTTATTTTACTTTGCTAGGGATGTCTACACATTCTTTCGCATTCCCTACTTAACCAGCATTCGGGCACAGTCGGCGTCGGTATTGCTTATAATGGGTCACCAGTTTTTAAACATTGAAGATGTATGTTAGTCCCAAACATCATCTATTTGGTTCTTTATTGTAAATTCAGCTGATCTGGCAATAACGGAATTGCATGCGTGGGCGGTCAATTATGCTCATGCTCAAGCAAATTGTAAATCCGAGCAAATGTTTTTTTTGGGAAACGATACCTATGGAGTTAATCCAAGAGTTACATTTTTGTTCAATGTAAACCAAGCCAACAGAATTGGCAATTGTTTTAGCTAGATTTATTTGATTGGCTACAAACTTTGAGCCTAAGAAATGTCCACAGGCAAAGTAAAAAAGAAATATAGTTTTTTTTGTACATTTATAGATGTATAGATGATTAAAGGCCGATCCGAAAGTTCGATCAAAATTTATATAAAATTTGCGAAACGAATATGAGCAGTGAGTTCACTTTGGAATGTTTAATGCCATTCCAGTAGAAATATTAATAACAAGGTGGCGAATTTGTTCCTGCCTTGACCTACCCCGCATGGAGATGTGTGGCATAAATGTATACGTTTGCTTCGAAACACTGCCTAACAAGAGCCCTACGCTCAATTTCAAAACAATTTCTATTCAATCATCAAAACCTGCCTAGCTCATTCTCTTCTCATCTTTGGTTCTCGCAGAAATTGCTGTCCATCCTTGCATGTTTATAAGAAGGATATTTCCAATTTTCAAACATTATAATTGATTACGTGCTTCATGCAACAACACAAAACATGATTAGTTAAAAGAAATATTAAAGTTTCTCAGTTTATTTCCATAGTTACTACTACTTATTTGCATAATTTGCCATGAAGACATTACACATTGATTTGACTTCGGTTGCGTCCTCTCAAGTAACATACTAAATCAGTGCGGCAACTGAAATTCCATCACCTTGAAGAAGAATACTTTAATTCAGCGGTTGGCACTGGTTCGTAGGCGAATCACATTGCCGTCATGCTGTCCGTATACTAATCTTTCTTATGGTCCATAATTTTCACAATTCATAATAACCATGACAGGTTTCATCGTAGTGATTTTGTGTTCATTCCTCCATTTCTAGTACACATCTTGTAACTCTTCGTTCGTATAAACACTGATATGCACCTGTAAAATATGATAGTTATGATTCTCACAAACGATTTAATAATGAATCAATAAAAACAACTAACCTTGATAGTTTTAAGTATAATCATTGGATCACAGCAAGAATAACAACGATAACAACACCGCAGAGCATAAAACATCATTTTTACTGAGAGCAACATAATTCACTTCACTCCACTTCACCGGTATTTTGCTAACCACCACCACAATGGTACATTCGTCGAAAGAAAATCCATCTGGCCGCGTACACTCTCCGTCTCTCTTAACTTGCTCTTAGATTTTCTACAAAAATGGCTAACATCAACCATTTTGAGTAATATAATAAATAAAAACGTAACGTAATATAATAAATAAAAATTACTAACAACTGCAAAAGCGCACTGTTTCAAGCACATCACTTTTTTCTCCATCAGCTTGTTTTGGTCTTATTAGAACTGTCAAAATACAAATGGCAATTGTGCCTTCTTCCTTTTGCTCCACCTTCACAACTCAACAGCTCACCGTGATCCACCTTACGGTGGATTGATGAGCTGCATGGTGGTTGCATGTGAGCTTTTATCGTGTTGCGTGACATCGCTGCTTGACATTTCCAGGCAAACTCATCAAAAAAGCGACTGGTGAGAAAAACAACAGCAGCTTCTTTAGCTGGTGTTGGTAATTCCACCAATTGCGCTTTGGTGACTGAATTTGATGAGTTGCGCTGTCAGTTTTTGTGTCATATCGTGCCCCGTGACTCATGAGTTTGACACACGTTTTTGTTGCACATATATTTGGGGTGTGCGTGTACTGAAATAAATTTATTGTTTTCCGTACACACCTACACATGATAGTGGGAACTAAAGACAAAATCAAAATAAACTAAATTTGAAATCAACTTGGAGTAAATATCTCGAGTACTACAGAGACAAATTTGGTAGTCAATTTTACCATTATTGGGGGGTTAGGATGACTTTTGCAGTATAGTGATTTTGAACTGACTATGATCATGGTCAAAACGCTAATTAAAAATAGTTGATTCAACATTTACCATTAATATCGGAATAGTCCTTGTTATCATGATCTATAGTCAAGAATGCCTTGAACGTGGTGAATTGTCCATTTTCATGGTTATTGTGACCATTATATGCAATAGTCATCTTGACCATGATTTAATTGTCGGTATAACGAGAGAATGTTTCTCAGAGTAGGCTTTGCTCGAATCATATTTGAGTTTATCTTAGTTTTTTTCTGAATTCTATACAGTAATTTAGATTTTGAAACATATTAAAATATATTTTCATGAGCTGATATAGTTTCGTTTGGATTAAAAATTATTTTTCAAACTGTAGAACGAAGGAAAAATCTTGGAATAAATGAAACGTGTCCCACTATACATAACCTTTTAATTAAGTTGGGTTAGTACTTATAAAAATCTTAAGCCCTTGCTGCATGTATAAAATATATACGGTTAACTATAATAAATAATTTGTTGATACATGATCATTTATGTAAAATAACTCATAATTATAATATTGATTAAATTTGTTTAATTAATTTGTTCGATTTTGTTTATTCATTCTGTATATATTGAATTATATTTTATATATAATATAAAATCACAAGTTTATTAGTTTCTCGGCAAATTGTAAATCCAAGCAAATGTTGAATTAGTGGTAGTATTGTGACACAAAGACATAAATTATGAAGTTTAAGTGTTTTTCCACTTTGTCGCGAATGAATTGATGATTATTAGCAAGATGAGGAATAAAAAAAACCGAAGTCTAGGAATCACGGTTCCGGTGACAGTGAAATGAAGTGAAATTTCAACGCTAAAAACCGCGAAAATTGGGTTAAAGGATTGAAAGTATAAAGTTAACGGTCGTTCGGAGTCGATTGGTGATATTTTTCAGTCCGGTCGCAACGTAGTAGCAATGCAAAAAGTGACTGCTAACCTTTCCCCAACTATCCAACATCCTGGTGATTTCTCGTGGAAGTGCAGAGGATTTCTCTGGCTTCCTCCAATGCGAGTATCATGTCAACACATTCCGTCCCATTCCCTACTTGACCAGCATTCGGGCACGGCCGGCGCCGGTATTGCTTTATAATGGGTCACCAGTTTTTAAACATTGAAAATGTATGTTAGTCCCAAACATCATCTGTTTGGTTCTTTGTGTAAATACAGCTGATCTGGCAATAACGGAATTGCATGCCAGGCGGTCAATCATGCTCATGCTCATGCAAATTGTAAATCCGAGCAAATATATTTTTTTGGGAAACGATACCTATGGAGTTAATTCAAGAGTTACATCTTTGTTTACATGTAAACCAAGCAAACTAAATTGGCAGTTGTTTTAACTAGATTTATTTGATTGGCTACATTTGAGCTAAGAAATGTCCTAGAAAAAGTAAAAAGAAAAATAATTTTTTTTTGTACATTTATAGATGTATAGATGAACAACATTAAAGGCACGATCGAAAGTTCGATCACAATTTATATAAAATTTCTCAGTTTATTTCCATAGTTACTACTACTTATTTTGCACAATTTGTCATGAAGACATTACACATTGATTTGACTTCGGTTGCGTCCTCTCAAGTAACATACCAAATCAGTGCTGTAACTGAAATTCCATCACCTTGAAGAAGATACTTTAGTTCAGCGGTTGGCACTGGTTTGCGTAGTCGAATCACGTCGCCGTCATGCTGTCCGTATTCTTAATCTTTCTTATGGTCTATATTTTCACAATTCACAATAACCATGACAGGTTTCATCGTAGGTGATTTTGTGTTCATTCCTCCATTTCTAGTACACATCTTGTAACTCTTCGTTCGTATAAACACTGATATACCTGTAAAATATGATAGTTATGATTCTCCAACCTGATTGAATAATGAATCAATAAAAACAACTAACTCTATGAAAGTTTTAAGATAATGATTAAATCACAGCTAAGAATAACAACGATAACAACAACGCATAGCATAAAACATAATTTTACTGAGAGCAACACTGTTTCAAGCACATCACTTTTTCTCCATCAGCTTGTTTTGGTCTTATTAGAACTGTCAAAATACACATTTGCCTTCTTCCTACTTTGCTCCACTTCACAACTCAACAGCTCAGCCGTGATCCACCTTACGGTGGATTGATGAGCTGCATGGTGGTTGCATGTGAGCTTTTATCGTGTTGCGTGACATCGCTGTGACATTTCCAGGCAAACTCATCAAAAAAGCGACTGGTGAGAAAAACAACAGCACTTCTTTGTTAATCTTAGCTGTGTTGTTAAATTCACCTATTGCCTTTGGTGACTGAATTTGATGAGTTGCGTTGTCAGTTTTGTATCATATCGTGCAACCGTGACAAATGATTCATGAGTTTGATACACAGTTTTGTTGCACATATGTTTGAGGGTGTGCGTGTACTGAAATAAATGTATTGTTTTCAGTGCCACACTCACACATGATAGTAAGAACTAAAGACCAAAATCAAAATAAACTACAATTTGAAATCAACTTGCAATAAATATCTCGGTAGGCTTTGCTCAATTATATTTGAGTTTATCTTAGTTTTTTTTTTCTGAGTTCTATACAGTACATTTAGATTTTGAAACATATTGAAATATTTTTTTCATGAACTGATATAGTTTCGTATGGATTAAAAATTATTTTTCAAACTGTCAGAACGAAGGGGAAAAATCTTGGAATAAATTAAATGTGTCCCAACTTTACATAATCTATTGATTAAGTTGGGTTCAATACTCTATAAAAATCTTAAGCCCTAGCTACATGTATAAAATATATACGGTCAACTATAATAAATAATTTGTTGATTACATGATCATTTATATAAAATAACTCTATTAATAATAGTATTGATTAAATTTGTTTCATTAATTTGTTAGATTTTGTTTATTTATTTTGTATATATTGAATTCTATTTTATATATTATATAAAATCACAAGTTTATTAGATTTTCGGCAAATTGTAAATCCGAGCAAATGTTGAATTAGTGGTAGTATTGTGACACAAAGACATAAATTATGAAGTTTAAGTGTTTTTCCACTTTGTCGCGAATGAATCGATGATTTTTAGCAAGAGGAGGAATCGAAAAAAACTTAAGTCTAGAATCACGGTTTCTCAGTGGCAGTGCAATGAAGTGAAATTTTACACGCTGAAAAACCCCGAAAATTGGGTTAAAGATTGAAAATATAAAATTACGGTCGTTCGGAGTCGATTGGTGATATTTTTCAGTCCGGTCGCAACGTAGTAGCAGTGGAAAAAGTGACTGCTAACCTTTCCCCAACTATTCAACGTCCTAGTATTCCTCATGGAAGTGCAGAAGGATTTCTCGGCTTCCTCTAAAGCGAGGTATCATGTCAATACATTCCTTCCCATTCCCTACTTGACCAGCATCTCGGACACCGCCGGCGCCGGTATTGCCCTTTATAATGGGTCACCAGTTTTTAAACATTGAAGGTATGTTAGTCCTAAACATCGTCTGTTGGTTCTTTGTGTAAATACAGCTGATGCCAGCATAAAGATGGTATGCGTGGGCGGTCAATCATGCTCTGCGTTCATGCAAATTGTAAATCCGAGCAAATGTTTTTTGCAGGAAACGATATACTATGGAGTTAATCCAAAGTTACATTTTTTGATAATGTAAACCAAGCAAACAAAAAATTGGCAAAGATTGCTTTTAACTAGATTATATTTGATTGGCTACAAATTTTGAGCCTAAGAAATGTACATCACAACGGCAAAGCTAATAAGAAATACTGCTTTTTTTGTACACTTGCAGATGTATATAGATGATCAACGTTAAAGGCCGATCCGAAAGTTCAGATCAAGGCCCCATACTGGAACCCGACGAAATCAGAATGTGAACAGTGGGTTTACTTTGGAATGTTTAATGCCGTTCAGCAGAAATATTAATAACAAGGTGGCGAGTGTGTTTCATGCCTATTGACGTACCGGATGGGGATGCGTGGTATAAATGTATACGTTTGCTTCTGAAACACTGCCCAACAAAAGCCCTACGCTCAATTTCAAAACGATTTCGATTCGGTGCTCAATACCTGCCTGAGCTCTATCGGACCATCCACACTTTCTCTTTATCATTTTTTGTTTCTTGCAGAAATTGCTGTCCACTCCTATGGTTGCATGTTTTGTTAGAAGGATATTTCCAATTTCCAAACATTGGTAATTCGATTACGTGCATCATGCAACAACACAAAACACAGATGAGTTAAAAAGAAATATTAAGGTTTTTTCAGTTTATTTCC
>JASCZW010017916.1:0-16286 GCA_034211315.2 Aedes japonicus
TTAAGAACCTGCCACCTAATTCGCGACGATGACGAGGATTTTGTGCATTTTCAAAGTCAAAGGATCATTTTGTTGGTGCTTTTGTGAAGAAAATTAGAGGTTGATACGTTTAACCCTTCTGACAGAGAAGGGCTTTCGGGTAGACCAAGATCGCTTGACTCGCATTCTAAAAAATTTGTAACAAACTCTTGTACCAGATTATCATTATTTGCTCAATTAATAGATTATCAATGGCAGAACAGATAACAGAAAAAATATTCGTAGAACACAATAATAATCACTGCGAAAATTTTGATAACAAATCTTGGAGTGTGAGCAAATTTATTGATATGGCCATTTCACCAAAACTTCCGTTTTATAATATACGTCATTTACTTTAACGCCCTTTTCGATGAAAACCAGTGGTAATTTGCCTCGCTTGCAAATTCCTCCCCAAACCATCACTGACGCAGCACTTTGGAACCGTGGAATATTCCTATCATTCTCTGGAACAGTTCTCGAAGAGAGAGAGAGAGCCCACAATCTGTCGTTCTGGACATTGTGTAAATCCCGCTTTACTCCGAGGTTTTTCAAGTTTCTGAAAATCGCTGTAAGAATCAAAAATGTTTGTTCCAATCCTAAATGGCGTACAAACAACGCGGGGAACAATTAGAACGCTCGCTAAAACACCGTTCCAGGCAATCTTTCGCCGAAATGGTGAAAAAAACCTCTCCATCACCCGATGCCAATACAAATCCCTTTGCTCCTCTGTCAGATGACGAGTCTGACTTTGATTCGGCTGAAGAGGGAACATCGTTCACTTTTCCGGAAGGTGCTTCAAGGAAGCGAAGACGCGTCCGCCCACGGAAAGTTGTTGAAAAGAAGCCCGAGACCAGCTTGCCCATTTCAAAAAGAGGTGGAAAAAAGGAAAACACAATTCCTCCTGGTTTCCGTAGTACTAACTACACCCAGGACTTTCCATCTCTCCCGGGGACATCCAAAACCCCTGACGCCCCTATTTTAAGAACAGAAGCCCCCTCCTCAAGTGGGCTGTTCTCATTTGATGACATTGCCGAAGGTATCTTCAAATACCTCGAAATTTCTGACCCTCTCAAAAGCATTGTTTTGGCAATGCTTCCAACAGTGAAGACCTTTTTGAAGCATTTTACAATTAAGTGGCCCCTCCTTGCAGCTATCATTTCCTTTGATGGATAATTTTCCAAATGAGGTCGGGGATTTGATCACTGTTCTACAGTGGAATTGTCGAAGTTTGATTCCTAACTTGAAATCTTTTAAATTTTTAGCTCACACTACCGGTTGTGATGCATTCGCTCTTTGTGAAACATGGCTCTCTTCCGAAATCAATCTTCCGTTTCATGATTTCAATATTATTCGTCTTGATCGTGAGGATTCACGTGGAGGAGGAGTACTTTAGGAGATCAAAAAGTGCTACTCCTTCTATAGAGTGAATTTTCCTCCAATTCCAGGTATTGAAATTTTCGCATGTCAGGCTGTTATTAATATTAAAGGCCTTTGCATTGCTTCTGCCTCAATTTACCGAAAACAACTTGCAGATATTTGTTCGGCCCTTCCTTCTCCACGGCTGATCATGGAAGATTTCAACTCTCACGGTACAGGCTGGGGAGAACTGTACGATGACAACCGGTCTTCCCTAATATATGACCTCTGTGAGAACTTCAATATGACAGTACTTAACAATGGAGAAGTAACACGTATGGCTGGTACATCCTCAGTTGGCAGTAGATTAGACCTCACACTTTGTTCGAATTCATTATCGTTGGATTGCACATGGAATGTGATTCAAGATCCCCACGGTAGTGATCACTTGCCCATAAAAATTTCGGTTGCCACCGGGTTCAATCCGTCGAAATCTGTCAACGTCACGTATGATCTTACCCGTCACATCGATTGGACAAGATTTAGGACAGCAGTAAATGAAGCCGTAACGACGGTAGAAAGGCTTTCACCACTGGAAGAATATAACTTCCTCTCCAACCTGATCTTAGTCAGCACGCGTCAAGCTCAAACTCGACCAGTTCCAGGGACGTCATTTTGTAGGAAACCTCCTTCTCCATAGTGGGATCAGCAATGCACAGAGGTTTACCGTAAAAAGTCCAACGTGTTTAAAGTTTTCCGTAGACGTGGAACACCTGAGCACTTCGAAGTATACACGGCTCTCGAACGCGAACTGAAGAGCCTCATCAAGGCCAAGAAACGCGTGACGTCGATGAGTACTCTTTGGAACACGGCGCGAAGATTGCATAACCGAACTACGAACAACGAGAGCGAGGAGTACTCGGATAAATGGATCCTCAAGTTCGCGCGAAAAGTTTGTCCAGATTCTGTGCCGGCACGGATCATTCCTCGCGAAACCACGAATTCGATAGATGAGATCAGCCAACCTTTTTCAATGGTAGAGTTCTCTCTCGCACTCCTTTCGTGTGGCAATACGACTCCAGGAGCTGATAGAATAAAGTTCAACTTGCTTAAGAACCTCCCAGACGTCGCGAAAAGGCGCATGTTGAACTTGTTTAATCAGTTTCTGGAGCTTAACATTGTACCGGATGATTGGAGACGGATGAGAGTTATTGCCATTCAAAAACCTGGTAAACCAAAATGATCCTTTTCCGCCTGGACAAATGGGTTGAGACGAACAACCTGCTTTCAGATACTCAATATGGTTTCCGTAGGGGTAAGGGAGCGAACGACTGTCTTGCGTTGCTTTCCACAGATATTCAGTTAGCTTTTGCTAAACAAAGCAAATGGCTTCTGTATTCTTGGACATAAAGGGGGCTTTTGATTCAGTATCTGTTGAAGTTCTCTCAGATAAACTCCACGCTTGTGACTTTTCACCATTAATGAATAATTTTTTGTTAATAATTTGCTGTCAGAGAAACATATGAGCTTCTCTCATGGAACCTCTTCAGCTTCACGATATAGCTACATGGGTCTCCCCCAGGGATCATGTTTAAGCCCCCTTTTGTATAATTTTTATGTCAATGAGTTTGACGGTTGTCTAAGTGACAACTGTACGTTGAGACAACTTGCAGATGACGGCGTAGTGTCTGTCATGGGACCCAATGGGGTCGATCTGCAAGGGCCCTTAGAGGATACCTTAGACAATTTGTCTACTTGGGCTCCAGAGCTTCCCGAATAAACAAATTTCATAGATTTACAATTGAGTATATTGTAACCATACAATAGCATATATAGTATGTACAATTGTTGTTCACAATTGTATTGTTCACAACGATATAATCACAATAGCACTTATTATTACCACAATAGAATCTAATGTAAATTGAGACATCGACAATAATAAAGGAGGGTTGTTATGTATCTTAACTATAGAGAAAATCAGTATTGTCCGGACAAATTTGCGTCAATTACTATTAATTTTATTGTTTCACAATTGTTGAAAATCCTAGAATATGGAGTGAATTGTAGATCCACTGTATTGACAATATACATTTTTCATTTATCTGATTCACGAATAATAAAATTCATGGTAAGAAATAGATTTAAATGGGGTTTTAAATTATTGTATCGTTATTGTATGGTTATTTTCATCCGGGTAGGTATCGAATTCTCTACGGAGAAAACTG
The DNA here is from genome assembly GCA_034211315.2 of Aedes japonicus. Taxonomy (NCBI): domain Eukaryota; kingdom Metazoa; phylum Arthropoda; class Insecta; order Diptera; family Culicidae; genus Aedes; species Aedes japonicus. Next base: position 3,606 of record JASCZW010017916.1, read on the forward strand.
AGTTGGTAGTTTTTTCTAGGAAGCATAACCCAGCACAAACGAAGCTTCAAATTTAGGGTAAGCCGATAACTCATTCTATGTCATTCAAATATCTTGGGGTCTGGTTCGATTCGAAGTGCACCTGGAGATCCCACATTAAGTAACCGAAGCGAAAATGCCAGCAAAAGATCAACTTTTTCTGCACAATTACCGGGACCTGGTGGGGAGCACATCCGCTAGATCTTCTAACGTTGTACGGGACAACGATTTTGTCGGTTATGGAATACGGTAGTTTTTGTTTTCAGTCAGCGGCTATGTCGCACTTCATTAAACAGGAACGTATTCAGTATCGGTGTCTTCGTATCGCATTAGGTTGCATGCACTCGACTCACAACATGAGTCTTGAAGTGCTGGCTGGCATGTTGCCACTCTCGGATCGGTTTACAGAATTATCTCTCCGGCTCCTCACCAGGTGTGAAGTTATGAACCCCCAGGTGATCGAAAATTTTGAGAAGCTTCTTGAGTTGAATCCTCAAACGCGCTTCATGACTTTGTACCATTTGTACATAACACAGGATGTCAGCCCTTCGCCGAATATTTCCAATCGTGTTTGGTTATCGTCCTTTGATTGCTCCTGTGATATTTGCTGCAAAGTTTGGCCAAGTTGATTCCACTAAATCATATTTCACTGACGGATCTTTAATAGAGGAGTCAGCAGGCTTTGGTATATTTAATGAAATTTATAGCGCCAATCGTAAACTTCATGCTCCTTGTTCCGTATATGTCGCTGAATTAGCGGCAATACACTTTACGCTAGAAATTGTTGCCTCATTAACACCGGCACACTCATTAACACTGGCAGCAGTACTTCATTTTCACGAATAGTCTCAGTTCTATAGAGGCTATTCGCTCATTGAAGCCGGTAAGGCACTCCTCGTATTTTCTCATGAAAATACAGGAGCTTCTAAGTGCTTTATCTTCGCGTTATTTTATCATCACCTTTGTATGGGTCCCATCTCATTGTTCAATTCCGGGCAATGAGAAAGCGGACTCGCTTGCAAAGGTGGGCGCTATGGAAGGCGATATTTGTGATCGACAAATCGCCTTCAACGATGTTTTTCCTATTTTTCGTCAACAGTCACTCGTCAGCTGGCAGCATAAATGGAGTAAAGGAGATTTGGGGCGATGGCAACATTCTATCATCCCAAAGGCGTCAAAGAAATCTTGGTTTTTGGGTATGGATGTTGGTCAAGACTTCATTCGTGTGATGTTTCTCCTCATGTCCAATCATTATTCTTTGAACGCTCATTTATACCGGGTTGGTCTGAGTGACAGCAATCTCTGTGAATGTGGACAAGGTTATCAGGACGCAGATCACATTATTTGGTCATGTGCTGAGCATCGTGGAGTCAGATCTGAGCTTTATGATTCCCTGCGGACTCGAGGTATACAACCCAATGTACCAGTTCGAGATATTTTGGCTCTGCGTAACCTGGAGTTTATGAAACTCATTTATGTGTTTTTGACAACCATTAGCCTTAGATTGTACTCTTTAACTTGTATGTTAAGTTTAAGTTTTTTTTTGTTATCTCTGTTTGTGTGTTTTTTTTCTTTCTCAAAAACGTTCAAGTTTTGTAAACACCACTTCAAACTCCAGCCCACCTTCCCATCCTTTCAGTTGTATTTCCTATTCACCTCGAGACGGCCACGAGTAATCGGTTCTATCCCCTTAACGTTAGTTTTAAGATAATTGCCCAAGTAACAATGTCAGTTCTATTCCAGTCGTATAGCACTCCTCCCGGCTTTGTTGATGAGACTACATTCAAAACTGTTTTGTCCACTTACACCTCCTCTATACATCTTTAAAGCCTAAATGTGTACAAAGTGGGCCACTCTATAGACGGTTGTGAAAACAAATTCTTAAAACCTTTCTAAGACCATAAAGATTTTGAAAATGTGCTAGTGAAAGATGTTATTACCACTTGAGTACCACAAGAAAACCTATCGGCCGCCATCAAAACCAGCATAGGGCCACAGCTGTCAAACTTCACAGCGATATCGTGGTTGGTTTTTGTGGTTCTGCTTTGTTCGATTCTCTGCTCTTCTGATTCATTAAGCAATAAATATTATCTTGGAAAAAAAGTTCTAGAGTTGCGAGAAATTTTGTTTCATATGCGCATTTAATTTTATGGTGAATATTGGTACGATAAGAGTTAAAAGTTAATGCGCCTCAGAAATTATGCGAGTTTACAACAACAAAAAAAACAAAATTGAAAGAAATATATTCGGTAAATTAATCATGAGTTCCATGAAAACTTATAGAATTCAACGAGGTTATCTTAAAGAATGCCAAAATTGGTCTCTGATCTACAGTTCGTTGGAATTACACATAAAATTTGGAGTATTTTTTTTTCCACATTTCAATTATTTCATATATTTCAATATGGCGATTGGAAAAAATCACTGTTTTGGCAAAAAGCCAATTTATTTTCGTAATGGCTACTATAAAACTCTTTCGTCATTTGTTGGCTTTCCTCAATGCCAATTGGCCATTTAATGCATTTTCTAGAGGCAAACTGGTTTTAAATTGCTTTTTCAACTGACAATAATAAAATAATTTGAATGAGTTCTAAAACGGCATTTAGAATCAGCATTTTACGAGTTCATAAAGTCAAAATAAAACCTTTGATAGGAGTAAAAGGAACTTCAGAGGAAAAGGTTTTAAGATCGCTGTAAAGAAGCTGTGTAGGTTCTTATAAACCTGTCTTAAAGTTGAAACCTATTGGCACCTCTTAGTACCGTAATTAAACCAAATTGATTTCCAGCGGCTTTCATAAAACTTTAAAAAGCTGGATGGTTTTGGCAATGTTACTTGGGTGATGTATACAAATATGAAACCTTGGCTCTGTAAAGTTAATTCGATTGAGCTTTTGCAAATAAATGATTTTAAAAAAACGGAACGGGCCCACCTGAGTAGGTTTTAGCAATCTTAGCTCGTCGAGTTATAGTTTGAACTCTTATGGAAATAGTTGGGTATTTATTCTGAAAATTGCATCATATTCCTTAAAATATCAACAAAAATGTGAATATACAAACTTCATCTCATTTCTCATACCTTGCGTCACTAAAATTTCGAAGAATGGTAGAATGTAAAAGCTTATTTAGTTCACTCCATGTTTGTCTAAGCTCATATGAAGATATTTGGGTACATATTTTGAAACTTGCACTAGCAAAAATATAACCATTGCCTATAGATACTTCATTTTGAATAAGTTTTTGGGACTTCCTGAGTGGGACTAACTGAATGTTCTTTCGAGACTTGTGGTTCGTACCCAGTTTGCTGCGATTTGTTATCCAGGTCCAGCAGGTTGTTTCTAATGACTTGAAAGCAATATTTAGCCATCTTTTTACATATCCCTGGTTGCGATGGCGAATGAAATTCGGAGAACAGTGGACGTTTTGTTACGAGTTATTTTAGAAATGGCACGGCCATACCTCGGAACTTCAACCTTCAACCCGCACAATCATGGTTTGAGTTCACCACGAAGTTGATGTTTTTTCCAACCCGACTGACTGGCTGGTAAACATTGACAATATCCACGATAGCAATAACTCATCTTCGTTTGGGGCCAGACAGCTAGGGCAAATATGTATGATGGTCGACTATCCAAGTGGGGGGAAAGTTGACGCTCTCTCTCTAACCGGACTGAAAGTGGAAGTGAGTTCTGGAAAAACTAAAAGCGTCCTTGCTGTAGCCAACGGTTCGCACCAAAACATCACTAATAGGATTTTCCACTCTCTGTTTCTGCGTGGGACGGTCATTTTTCGCTCCAACGTAGATGTGAGATGACATGAAATGTTGCGATGGGTGTTAGTTTCATAATAAACTTAAAAGAGTTTATTTTTAAAGATGCTCAGAATAGCCTGTGGCAAGTTACGCGAAAATCGTAGTTGTAAACTAATTCTATGGTGTATTTGCTGAACACCTAGGGAGACGAATGCTGGTTATTTCTATTGTTATATTATCGATTTCTATTGCCAGGATGCAAACAGTGGGGTGATTTTTTTAAATAACAGGAATTGTTATATAGTGAATTGAGAAAAAAAAGACGATGGCCTTCTTCCCTGTGCCCTGGGCGAAGAAAGAGCCTCGGATTTATAGCTGAGCCGGAATTTATGATCCGATTTTGACCGCGGTACAATGGCAGTCAAACTGTGGCTCACGTTCTGTTCTGCATTAAATTTATCGCTGGTCTGCCAGTCGGCAATAAGTCACCACTTTACGATCGGACGTCAATTTGGGTCAACCGTTGATGGAATTTTAAAGCTCGGATGTATTGCTGTTTTGGAGTATTTCACCACAACATGTGACGGAAAGCTAGAGTGTGTGAGAGTGAGTGAGAGAGAGAGAGAAAATCATTTCATGCGGGTCCTTGGCAGCTGGAAAGTGATCAATTTCGGTGGGATTGACACATGTGATGAATGAGAATCGTTGGTCAGTTCCACAGGAAGTACTTCAATACTATGTGGAAATGGAATCCATATCCTGCCTGGTTGGTAGAGATGGCAATATTTGCCTCACTTCATAAGTAATGACGCAATTCTCTATTCTATGATGACTATCAGTTTTTTTTAGCATTTCGAGCTTATTGCTTTTACAATTCGCTTAATGCTTGCCCTCAACTAAGTGTTCTAAATGCACTTCCACAGTTATCGATTGAGGCTTTCGATGGCAGGTACCATTTTTGCATTAGTATGGTTGTGTGGCAAGTACTATCATACCCTATGCCAAGGGAGTCGAGCAATTTTCCTTAACGATAAATTCCTAGACCAGACCGGGAATGGAACCGAGCCATCGCCAGCATAGTATTGCTTTGTACCTGGGCCTTTACCGACTAAGGAGTGTATCTAATAAAAGCTATCCACATACATTTGCGTTGTACGCATGTATTTGTGATGGTTTTTTATGCTCTGAACACTGCATGCTGTGCGTTTGACTGTCAGCTTTCTTTTGTTTACTTGTTTGTGCGGTTCTAATTCTGCGTTTTCAAAATGTTGCGTATTGAAAAGGAAGTGAAAATTAAGGTTCTGGACACATGGCTAAGTGAGAAGGGTATTACTATGCGAAAATTGGCGAAGCGGTTTGGAATTCATCATGCGAGTGTTAAAACCATCATTAATAAGTTTGGGGAACACTATTCTTCAGATGAGCTACCAGGAAGAGGCAGAAAACCCGGTTTTTCCAACCCGAAACTGGAGCAGAAATTGGTATCTCTAATCATGAAGCACAAATCAATGTCAATACGTGATTTGGCCAAAAAAGCAGGAACGAGTGTCGGAACGATCCAGCGTATCAAGAGGCGAAACCACCTGAAGACCTACAAGAAGCAGAAAATCTCGAAACAAAGTGCAGAACAGAAGAAGCTAGCAGCAACAAGGGCCCGGAAATTGTATTCGCGTCTTTTGCAGCGTCCGGATGCATGCGTTTTGATGAACGATGAGACCTATGTAGAGGAGGACTCAAAAACCCTTCCAGGTCCACAATACTTTACTGCCGTCGTTGGGGAGGATCTGAGCGATGCGGACAGGTCGATTCAAGTGGAGAAATTCGGTCGAAAGGTACTGGTATGGCAAGCAATAAAGGGTGATACGGTCAAAATTTGGTCAAGGGAAAACGCGTGTAAATCGGTGAAATTGTTTATTTAAAAAATCAAATTAAATTTCTTTTTCAAGTTCAATTAGTATAAAATTCAGGAAAAATATTCAGTTAGGCTTCCGCTTTTCCAAATCCGAATTGCCGGGCCTTACGCTTGACCCCTGCCATCAGATTTTGTACAGCCACCTTGTCCACCTTCTTCGCCGCAGAAAGCCAGTTTGCCTTGAACTGCTGCTCGTCCTTAGCAGTTTTTTGGTCTTCCTTAGGTTCCGCTTGACAATAGCCCAGTATTTCTCAATTGGGCGGAGCTCTGGCGTGTTGGGAGGGTTCTTGTCCTTGGGAAACACCTGCACGTTGTTGGCGGCGTACCACTCCATGGCCTTTTTACCGTAATGGCAAGATGCCAAATCCGGCCAAAACAGTACGGAACAACCGTGTTTCTTCAGGAAAGGCAGCAGACGTTTATTCAAACACTCTTTCACGTAAATTTCTTGGTTGACAGTCCCGGAAGCTATGAAAATGCTGCTTTTCAAGCCACAGGTACAGATGGCTTGCCAAACCAGATATTTCTTTGCGAACTTTGACAGTTTCGTGTGCTTGAAAATATCTGCTACCTTTCCCCTTCCTTTTGCCGTATAAAACTCCTGTCCCGGAAGCTGCTTGTAGTCGGCTTTGACGTAGGTTTCGTCGTCCATTACCACGCAGTCAAACTTCGTCAGCATCGTCGTGTACAGCCTCCGGGATCGCGCTTTGGCCGTCGTATTTTGTTTATCATCGCGATTTGGAGTCACTACCTTCTTGTAAGTCGATAGTCCGGCTCGTTTTTTGGCTCGATGCACGGTTCTAGACGATACACCCAGCTTATTTGCGGCATCTCGGAGAGATAGGTTAGGTTTTCACTTGAAACTACCGGCAACTCTCTTTGTCGTCTCAGTGGCTTCCGGTTTTCGATTTCCCCCCGATCCAGACTTCCTGGCTGTCGACAAACGTTCCCCAAACACTTTAATTACATTTGTAACGGTTGATTTGGCAACTTTTAGCGATTTTGCCAACTTTGCGTGCGAGTAGCTCGGATTTTCGCGATGCGCAAGCAAAATTTTGATACGCTGCTCTTCTTGCTTGGACTGCATTTTGACAACTGAAGAGTGAATTCCAAAATCAAAATAGGAGCAACATTCTACACACACACACCTTCAAAATGAGGGGTGTTCAGGTTTTTTAAATGCAAAATTGAAAGAAATACGTCAAGTTGATATTGACCAAATTTTGACCGTATCGCCCTTTATGTTCCTGTGGTTTGAAGTCAACCATTTTTTACGCTACCGGAATTATAAATGCGGAAATCTATCGATCTGAGTGTCTCCAGAAGAGATTGTTGCCTTTATATAAGTGGCATAGTACAAATCCACTGTTTTGGCCGGATTTAGCGTCGGCTCACTATGCCAAAACCACTCTCAATTGGCTTGTTGAAAAGGGTATAGATTTCGTTGAGAAAAATATCAATCCACCAAATTGCCCTAAGCTTCGATCCATCGTGTGTTACTGGGCAATCGTGAAGAGGGTCTTCATGAAGACCTGGTTAGGCAGCTAGAAACATGCAGGAATTCAAAAAAAATTGGGCTGAAGCGTCCAAAAAATGCGATGCAACACTTGTCCGGAACTTGATGAAGAGCATTCGATCCAAAGTTCGAAAATTTGTGAAGAAATAACTTAAATTTCATCCGGTCTTCATTATGTTCAAGTTTAACCTTGTACAATGAAGGATCAATTTTTTGTATCAATAAAATATCGGTTTTCAACATAATTTGAAAGAAAGTTTGTGGACAGCTTATTTTCGATACACTCCTTAGGCCCGGGAGGACCCGAGTATCAGTATTGTACTGGTGAACTGGGAAGTGGACATCAATTAACGAAATAGAATCAATTATCGAAATAGATACAATATTGCTCAGAGAATTTTTGGTTTTATTTCGATGGAGGGTAACGGGATGTAAAGTTAGCCTAGCTCCTTCATTCGGCCTATGCATCAAAACCGTCATGAACCCTGCGATAATCGTCAAATTCGTTTTGGCATGATGATTGATTTATTTCGAAGCAATTAAGTCATTATTCGTCAATTTTTAGTTATATACTGAGTGATGTTTATGATTGTCTTAACTTTTTAGCCACCATGTTTTCACTGGTTATGCTGACATATTATCTTCATGATCTTCAAGTGACATAAATTTAACTAAACTAGCATACACAGATAAAAAGAAATATAGATTTTTCTGCGTTATCTATCTATCTATCACATAAAGGGAATGCTAGATTTGGCAGAAAATACTGGGATATTTCATGTGAATTTAACCAGATAACGCCTGAATATAGCCTGTTGTATGAAAGTTCTCAAACATTGTTGTATGGCGCATGAAAAGTTGCAAACAATTTCGTTGCTTACGCCTCCTTTGGCTGGAAATTAAACAAGGGGAAATTTAACGCGCTCGTTAAAATTAATTATAATATTCTGTGTAGCTTAGCATATTGTAGAACATTTGTACAAAGCGTGGGGGGAGTCACCGCCAAAAATTTTAAGCGTCGTAGACCCGCTTCTCTCCGCGCATTTGGCCACGTCCTTACGATTGTTTGAAAAATTGAAAATTGTCTTGACATCTATTGCCGAAAGTGCTGGGAGCCCAAACAACCTTCAAAGACGTTCAAGAGATTTCTTCCTCGTCCCACACATTAACCTTCATGATAGGTATTTGAATAATATTTCCATATTTTTACCCTTTGCAAACTGAATAACTATCAGCAAATTCATCGATTAAAACTAACACATTGCAAATATTAGCTTTTTTAAAAAAGACATACATTCATGATACCATTTAACCTCAAATTCTTCCAAATTCACCTGAGTATTTAAATACAAAAAAGACCTCTTATCTCTGCCATTCATATGCAATTGTATTTGCATCCCCGTTTTTCCTCCTTTAAAAAATAATGTTTTTGAAAAAATCGTAAATTTTGGACTAAAATCACGATATCTTTTGAATGTATGTTTAAAATTACGTTTTTTCTCCATCAAAGTGTGTACTTAAACAAGCTCAAAAAGTTTGCTGAAAACACCGTTTTCATAAAATTTAAATTGAAAAAGTTTGGCGAAAAATACTATTTTTCAGGGCCACCCTACTCTTAAGCGTTAAAATGATCATAACTAATGACACAAAAGACCTACGACTATGGTTCTTGCAGCAAATTTGCTTTAAATTTAATAAGAAACAACTTTGTCGAACATTGTATTGCTCTATGTCAAGAAATGTGAAAGATAGAATTTTTATTTCAATATATTCAAGGACTACCCTAACTGAAACTGATATAAAATTTAAGCCCTAATTATAAGCTGCAACTTTGCCGAGGACAGTTTTGTTCTAAAGTTGCATCTTCTTGGTGAAAATAATTTATTCTTGCTAATTTTTCATTCTGGCCCAGTGTGCATTGGCAGCTAAATTTTACCCACGAATGTTGAGCTTATTTTAATGATATCCAGTGATCTAAATTATTAGAAAAACCATCTACATGTACAATGCAATAAAATATCGATACTATCTGGAATTAACTTCCTTGTAAAATTACGGTTAAATTCCTTGTTAAATCCGGTGAACGTTCCGGAAAAAGTGAAATTCAAATTTCAAACCAAACATTCGGCTTGTGTCATGATGTTTGGCTTGGTGGCGTCTAATGGTTTGAAAATGTTTTCATTGATGCTGGAGTTAAATACAATACCGAAGTGTATATCGGTATTTTAAAGGACCAAGAGCTTCCCTGGGTGAAGGCCAACTTCTCCGAGGACCAAAACGTTGTCCTACAGCAGGATGGAGCGCCGTGTCACACGTCCAATCGAACCCCGAACAATGGTTGAACGATAACATGAAGTTTTGGCCGAAGGATTTGTGACCCCCTAGCAGTCCAGATCTTAATCCGTTGGATTACTCGATTTGGGCATATGTTGAAGCACGAGCCTGCAAAACATCACACCCTTGTGTGAAAACCCTGAAGTCAACCATAACACGTACATCAATGTCGGAGGACTGCGTCCGAAAGACATGCTCTGGCGGATGTTATTAATAAAAATGGAGGACACATTAAATGCATTTGTTCGAAAGGACTTGAGAAAGATAATTGCACTCGAAAATGTTGATAATATTGCTTGAATTAGTTGAAAATGGGATTTGAAAGAAATAGAACAAATTTTCGCATTATTTTCTGCCGCACCCTGTACATAAACATGGATTGTCGTAACTAGAAATAAGAAGAAATTTTTTTTTTTTCATTTAATTCCAACTACCTTTGCTTATCTTGACAGATACGCTTGTTGCACATTGTTGACGAAATACGCGTATCTGTCAAGATAAGCAAAGGTAGTTGGAATTAAATGGAAAATATTAATTTTTCTGATAATTTCTAGTTACAGGTATTCCCCTAAACAGTCAAACCCTCTAAGATTCGTAGATTGTCGTGTTTGTTGTATATCATTGCCCTGGAGGGTGTGATTTGAAGAGCTCTAATAAACACGAGTGACATGATCTTCAGAAAGTCTGTACAACTATTTGGCTTCGCTGACGACGTTGATATCGTAGCACGTTATTTGAGATGATGGCGGAAACGTACATCAAACTTTAGGCTGAAGCTCGTAGGATTGGGCTTGTGATTAATGCGTTGAAAACAAAATACATGAAGGGAAGAGGCTCACGAAAAGACCATGTTAGCCTCCTACCACGAGTTCAGATCAACGGTGATGAAATCGACATAGTAGCGAAGTCGTGTACCTGTGCTCATTGGTGACCGCCGATAACGACACCAGCAGAGAAATACAAAGGCGCATTATGGCTGGCAATCGTGCTTACTTTGGACTCCGAAGGGCGCTAAGATCGAACAAAGTTCGCCGAACCACAAAGTTGACCATCTACAAGACATTAATTAGGCCTCTTCTGCCACGAAACATGGACATTGCTAGTGGAGGACCAACGCGCCCTTGGAGTCTTTGAAAGGAAGGTGCTACGTACCATTTACGGTGGAGTGCAGATGGAAGACGGAACGTGGAGGCGGCGAATGAACCACGAATTGCACCAGTTGCTGGGAGAACCTCCCATCGTACACACCGCAAAAATTGGTCGACTACGATGGGCTGGGCATGTCGTAAGAATGTCAGATGACAGCCCTGTGAAAATGGTTCTCGAAAACGAACCGACGGGTACAAGAAGAAGAGCTGCGCAACGAGCAAGGTGGATCGATCAAGTAGAAGGCGACCTGCGGACCCTCCGCAGACAGCGAGACTAGCGAGGTACAGCCATGGACCGAATAGAATGTAAACAACTTCTGTGTACAGCAGAAGCCACGTCGGCCTTGGTCTGATTGGTAAAAAAGGGTATCTACATATACATTTTCTTTCAAGACCTTGGATGCTCTTGGAAAACGCTGTGACTCATCACGGGCAAGCTGTAACAGTGTTCGAGAGGCCAAAAAAAGGGCATTGGCCGTTCCGTAGGTAATGGTTGCTAGCTAAAGAATCGGGACACTCTCTTAAAAAAAAAGCGTTGCAGACTGGAGTGCTTCCCATCAACAAGGACCTTTCAGTACATTTTGAAATTTTCAGCCATTATCGCAAAATGATACTTACGCAATCGAAGGATGTCCACCCCGAAGTCCCCACCGGCGAAGTCGTTCGCTAAGGCTACACCCGTAGATAAAAGTGATGCGACAAGTAAGATCTGCAGTGCGAGCCACCCAACTTTAGCTGCGATAAGTTTCTATCGCTGACGGTACCCCAACGTAAAGTAAAGGTAAGAGAGTTTAATCTTTGTTTCAATTGCTTGAAGAAGGGCCACCTCGTCACAAAATGCCCTTCGAATAAGTTCCTGCTAGGAGTGTCAATGCAGACACAATACGTTGCTCCATGACCAAAAATTTCGAAAGTTAGATTCAAAGCCCGTTGTTGAAATTGCAAATTCTCAACCAGAATCTACCCAAGCAGAAGTTCCCAAACCAAATTCGATCCAAACTGATATCCAAGTTCCTTCCCCTATTGAAAGTGTTTCGTCTTTGTAAAATCCAGTCCACATAAGGTTCCTCGATCGGATTGCACAGTTTTGCTTACGGCCATGGTTGATGTCCATGACAGCCAAGTGATTTCCAACCACATTTGGTTTCCCGTTCATTTGTAGAACGTTTGGGAATCGTGGGTCAACGTTTTCACCTTGTTGACGGTGAGAGAGTTTATCTCATGCTATAAACATGCATGTGAGACCAAAAATTTGACCAGTAGTGAAAGTAGCACATATTCTAGCCATTTTTTCTCTACCACGTAGTAGAACGTTTATATAAAGGCACTAACATCGGGTGTGATACTGGCCGCAATTCACTCTTAGACTTCTTACGTGCAATCTAGGAAAAACGACTAAAAGTACACTTTTCATTTTCGTGGCAACTTATGTTGTTGTTTATCCATTTGTTTTATGGAATAAATAACCAAAATACCTGATTTTCTCATGGCATTATATCTGAATGTAATTGCACCATTTTAGAAAGGGGTTAATGTTTTGATCAGGGTAATTATCTGATTTCAAAACGGGGCACATGGTCACAGAAAAGTGTTACTTGAAACTGACGATGACAAGCATGAATATTAGAGATAGGACGCGGAAGGCCCGCTTGTGAAACACCACTTGAAACAGTAGAATAGACCTTTCCATGTGATTTGTATCAGTAGCAGTGTTTGATGAGTGGTATACAATATCATAGGATCATTGATTTCGTATTACCTACATGCAAGGCGGTAAGATTGAGCAGAAACATGAATCCTCCAAGCCAAACAGTAGATGAGTGGAAGGGTGGAATAAATTAAAGATAAACCCGCTAGATAGGAAACAGAATCGTCTATGCCTTTGTATCATATTTGAAATATTTTTAGATTTGGAATGGGTACAGATCCTAACGTGATGAGTAGCCTAGGAATTGAGGATTCAGACAAAAATCTTAGGCAGTAAATGTGCTAGAGTTATTCGAAT
>JASCZW010017917.1:0-16286 GCA_034211315.2 Aedes japonicus
ATTGCCCAGTGAACAAGCGAACAGAACAGTTCGTTCGGTCAGCTCTCCGTTGCTTTGGAAGCTTTTCACAAGTTGTTTCAAGCCTTCAGCTCTAATTTTTTCTGAATCGCGAGTGAAATCAAGTCTTGGTTTTCGGAAGTAGAAAACGTTGAGTGTTAAACAGTGCAATAACGCCATTTATTGCAATTAGCAATATTGCCACGATCGAAAAGCCATATTGTTCCATATCTATACGGCACGCACACCAGCAGGCCATCGTGTGTAGCGTGCAGTCGATCATCTGCTAACCACCACCGACCAGTATCACCAGTATCATTACCATCATCGTTCAGCTCCACGCCTAGCCGGTACACGCGGCCACTCATCGTCGCTCGGCAGCAGCAGCACATTCGTCGCCCGTCTGCGTAGATCAGTGATACATATAAGATAAGTTTTTTAGTAGTATATAAGATAATTTTTTATTTCTCGCTCTTTTGAATTCATTATAATCGTATTGTGTGTAGTGTGAAGAGTGACTGAGAGTGTGTGAGTGTGTGTGCTTAGGTTTAATTTGTGTATCTGTGATTGATTGTAGTTAATTACGTTAGTGGTTGAGCGCCATAAGCTCCCACAAGCGAGCCATGGATGATTTATCGGAAGATGAATCATCTATGGCGCAAAATGATGGGGTAGCTCTTAAAGTTACCCGATCGCGTGCTTATCCTGAAAATTCAGCTGGTCCTTGGGTTGTCTATTTTCGGCCCAAAACGAAACCTCTTAATGTTTACCAGATTTCAAACGATCTGACGAAACGATTCTCGGCCGTGACCGAGATAATTAAGGTGAGACACAATAAATTAAAAGTCGTTGTGTCCAACCTTAAACAAGCTAACGAAATTGCTGTCTCTCAATTTTTTACACTGGAGTATTTAGTGTACATCCCAGCTCGAGGTATTGAGATACAAGGTGTGGTCTCCGAAGTGAGTTTGACCCCTGAGATCCTGTTGAAGCAGGGGTTGGTCGATTTAAGAACCCTCTGCTTCAGTCAGTCAAGATACTCGATGTGCGAAAACTAGGCACAGTATCGATCACTAAGGGTGAAAGAAGTTTACTCCGTCAGACTCGTTTCGTATAACTTTTTCTGGTTCAGCCCTCTCCTCAATACGTCGAGTTGGGAAAACTTCGACCACCTGTGCGGTTGTTTGTACCACGGGTAATGATCTGCGAAAAATGCAAGCAGATGGGACATACGACCTCCCATTGCAGCAATAAAGCACGCTGCTCTAATTGTGGAGAGAAACACGAGGATGGCGCCTGTGCAGACAGCACACCAAAAATGCGCCTTCTGTAAGGGAACTCCTCCTCATGCTCCTCGTCGTGCCCAGCGTACAAACAACGCGGGGAACAATTAGAACGCTCGCTGAAACAGCGTTCCAGGCAATCGTTCGCCGAAATGGTGAAAAAGCCTCACCATCACCCGATGTCAATACAAATCCCTTTGCTCCTCTGTCAGATGACGAGTCCGACTTTGATTCGGCTGAAGAGGAACATCGTTCACTTTTTCCGGAAGGTGCTTCAAGGAAGCGAAGACGCGTCCGCCCACGGAAAGTTGTTGAGAAGAAGCCCGAGACCAGCTTGCCCATTTCAAAAAGAGGTGGAAAAAGGAAAAAACAATTCCTCCTGGTTTCCGTAGTACCAACTACACCCAGGACTTTCCATCTCTTCCGGGGACATCCAAAACCCTGACGCCCCTATTTTAAGAACAGAAGCCCCCTCCTCAAGTGGGCTGTTCTCATTTGATGACATTGCCGAAGGTATCTTTAGTACCTCGAAATTTCTGACCCTCTCAAAAGCATTGTTATGGCAATGCTTCCCACTGTGAAAACTTTTTTGCAGAAATTAACATTAAAGTGGCCCATCCTTGCAGCTATCATTTCCTTCGATGGATAATTTTCCAAATGAGGTCGGGGATTTGATCACTGTTCTACAGTGGAATTGTCGAAGTTTGATTCCTAAATTGGAATCTTTTAAATTTTTAGCTCACACTACCGGTTGTGATGCATTCGCTCTTTGTGAAACATGGCTCTCTTCTGAAATCGATCTTCCGTTTAATGATTTCAATATTATTCGTCTTGATCGGGAGGATTCGCGTGGAGGAGTACTTTTGGGGATCAAAAAGTGCTACTCCTTCTATAGAGTGAATTTTCCTCCTATTCCAGGTATTGAAGTTGTCGCATGTCAGGCTGTTATTAAAAATAAAAGCCTTTGCATTGCTTCCGTTTATATTCCTCCTAGAGCCTCCATTAACCGAAAACAACTTTCAGATATTTGTTCGGTCCTTCCTGCTCCACGGTTGGTCATGGGAGATTTTAACTCTCACGGTACAGGCTGGGGAGAACTGTACGATGACAACCGATCTTCCTTGATATATGACCTCTGTGACAACTTCAATATGACAGTACTTAACAATGGAGAAGTAACACGTTTGGCTGGTACATCCTCAGTTGGCAGTAGATTAGACCTCACACTTTGTTCGAATTCATTATCGTTGGATTGCACATGGAATGTGATTCAAGATCCCCACGGTAGTGATCATTTGCCCATAAAAATTTCGGTTGCCACCGGGTTCAATTCGTCGAAATCTGTCAACGTCACGTATGATCTTACCCGTCACATCGATTGGACAAAGTTTAGGACAGCAGTAGATGAAGCCGTAACGACGGTAGAAAGGCTTTCACCGCTGGAAGAATATAACTTCCTCTCCAACCTGATCTTAGACAGCGCGCTTCAAGCTCAAACTCGACCAGTTCCAGGGACGTCATCTCGCAGGAAACCTCCTTCTCCATGGTGGGATCAGCAATGCACCGAGGTTTACCGAAAAAGTCCGACGCGTTTAAAGTTTTCCGTAGACGTGGAACACCTGAGCACTTCGAAGTATACACAGCTCTCGAACGCGAACTTAAGAGCCTCATCAAGGCCAAGAAACGCGGTTACTGGCGATCATTCGTGAACAGGCTGTCGCGCGAAACGTCGATGAGTACTCTTTGGAACACGGCGCGAAGGTTGCGTAACCGAACTACGAACAACGAGAGCGAGGAGTACTCGGACCAATGGATCCTCAAGTTCGCGCGAAAAGTTTGTCCAGATTCTGTGCCGGCACGGATGATTCCTCGCGAAACCACGAATTCGATAGATGAGATTAGCCAACCCTTTTCAATGGTAGAGTTCTCTCGCACTCCTTTCGTGTGGCAATACGGCTCCAGGGGCTGATAGAATCAAGTTCAACTTGCTTAAGAACCTCCCAGACGTCGCGAAGAGGCGCATGTTGAACTTGTTTAATCAGTTTCTGGAACTCAACATTGTACCGGATGATTGGAGACGGGTGAGAGTTATTGCCATTCAAAAACCTGGTAAGCCCGCGTCCGACCACAACTCCTATCGACCCATCGCGATGTTATCTTGTATTCGAAAGTTGTTGGAGAAAATGATCCTTTTCCGTCTGGACAAATGGGTTGAGACGAACAACCTGCTTTCAGATACTCAATATGGTTTCCGTAGGGGTAAGGGAACGAACGACTGTCTCGCGTTGCTTTCCACAGATATTCAGTTAGCTTTTGCTAAAAAGAGCAAATGGCTTCTGTATTCTTGGACATAAAGGGGCTTTGATTCAGTATCTGTTGAAGTTCTTTCAGATAAACTCCACGCTTGTGGCTTTTCACCATTAATGAACAATTTTTTGTACAATTTGCTGTCAGAGAAACATATGAGCTTCTCTCATGGAACCTCTACAGCTTCACGATTTAGCTACATGGGTCTCCCCAGGGATCATGTTTAAGCCCCTTTTGTATAATTTTTATGTCAAAGACATTGACGGTTGTCTAGGTGACAACTGTACGTTGAGACAACTTGCAGATGACGGCGTAGTGTCTGTCACGGGACCCAATGGGGTCGATCTGCAAGGACCCTTACAGGATACCTTGGACAATTTGTCTACTTGGGCTCTAGAGCTAGGTATCGAATTCTCTACGGAGAAAACTGAGTTGGTAGTTTTTTCTAGGAAGCATAACCCAGCACAACCGAAGCTTCAAATTTGGGGTAAGCCGATAACTCATTCTATGTCATTTAAATACCTTGGGGTCTGGTTCGATTCTAAGTGCACCTGGAGATCCCATATTGAGTATGTGAAGCGAAAGTGCCAGCCAAGGATCAACTTTCTCTGCACAATTACCGGGACCTGGTGGGGAGCACATCCGCAAGATCTTCTAACGTTGTACCGGACAACGGTTTTGTCGGTTATGGAATACGGTAGTTTTTGTTTTCAGTCAGCGGCTCGGTCGCACTTCATTAAACTGGAACGTATTCAGTATCGGTGTCTTCGTATCGCGTTAGGTTGCATGCACTCGACTCACACCATGAGTCTTGAAGTGTTGGCTGGCATGTTGCCACTCTCGGATCGGTTTACAGAATTATCTCTCCGGCTCCTCACCAGGTGTGAAGTTATGAACCCCCAGGTGATCGAAAATTTTGAGAAGCTCCTTGAGTTGAATCCTCAAACCCGCTTCATGACCTTGTACCATTTGTACATAACACAGGATGTCAGCCCTTCGCCGAACATTTGCAATCGTGTTTGCTTCTCCGATTTCGACAATTCGGTTCATTTTGATTTATCCATGAAGCAGGAGCTTCATGGAATCCCAGAGCATCATCGTCCTATGATTGCTCCGGTGATATTTGCTGCTAAGTTTGGCCAAGTTGATTCCACTAAATCGTTCTTCACTGACGGATCTTTGATAGAGGAGTCAGCAGGCTTTGGTATATTTAATGAAATTTATAGCGCCAACTGTAAACTTCAAGCTCCTTGTTCCGTGTATGTCGCTGAATTAGCGGCAATACATTTTACGCTAGAAATTGTTGCCTCATTAACACCGGATCAGTACTTCATTTTCACGGATAGTCTCAGTTGTATAGAGGCTATTCGCTCATTGAGGCCGGTAAAGCACTCCTCGTATTTTCTCATGAAAATACAGGAGCTTCTAAGTGCTTTATCTTCGCGTTATTTTATCATCACCTTTGTATGGGTCCCTTCTCATTGTTCGATTCCGGGCAATGAGAAAGCGGACTCGCTTGCAAAGGTGGGCGCTATGGAAGGCGATATTTGTGATCGACAAATCGCCTTCAACGAATTTTTCCTATTTTTCGTCAACAGTCACTCGTCAGCTGGCAATATAAATGGAGTAAAGGAGATTTGGGGCGATGGCAACATTCTATCATCCCAAAGGTGTCGAAGAAATCTTGGTTCAGGGGATGGATGTGGGTCGAGACTTCATTCGTGTCATGTCTCGCCTCATGTCCAATCATTATTCTTTGAACGCTCATTTATACCGGGTTGGGCTGAGGGACAGCAATCTCTGTGAGTGTGGACAAGGCTATCAGGACGCAGATCACGTTATTTGGTCTTGTGCTGAACATTGTGGAGTCAGATCTAAGCTTTATGATTCCCTTCGGGCCCGAGGTAGACAACCCAATGTGCCAATTCGAGATATTTTGGCTGTACGTGATTTGGAGTACATGAAACTCATTTATGTTTTTTGACTAACATTAGCATTAGATTGTAGTTAGTTTAACCTGTATGTTTAGTATAAGTTTTTTTATATGTGTATGTGTGTGTGTGTTTTTTCTTTTTCAAGAAATGTTCAAGTCAAAGGAAAACCATAAATTGTATAGTTATAAGTGTTTAGATAATTTAGAATTTAAATTTAATGTGTTCTGTAGACCATACTTTAAATTCCCACCCTCTTTCCCATCCGTAATT
Source organism: Aedes japonicus (assembly GCA_034211315.2). Taxonomy (NCBI): domain Eukaryota; kingdom Metazoa; phylum Arthropoda; class Insecta; order Diptera; family Culicidae; genus Aedes; species Aedes japonicus. The sequence continues at coordinate 5,792 of JASCZW010017917.1, forward strand.
TGTAATTCCTATTAACCTCGAGACGGCCGCGAGTAATCGGCTCTATCCTCCTAACTTTAGTTTTAAGATAAATGATGTATAAAAATATGAAAGTTTGGCTCTGTAAAGTTAATTCGATTGAGCCTGTACAAATAAATGATTATATAAAAAAAAAAACAAAGCATCGCCACCAAACACGCCACCAAACAATACATGACCGAAACAATAGATAACGCGCTATGCCCGAACAAAACCGACATCAAGGTGATACGACGCATATGGTGAACTAATTATATGGGTCGTAAATATCTACGACCCAAACCACTCGATCACAGTACAATCACAATCATATCTCACTATTTTCATCGGAAAAACAAGGAAATCCTTGATGTGGTGATTCGGTGTCTATGCTGAACCAATAGTACGGGTCAAAACCAACCACAAAATCAATCACGATCTACAGTGATTCAATTTCATATTCGTACACTAGTAGCGAATTTAAACAACTCTCTCTCATTCATGTTTTCAATATTATTATTTCGAGGTTATGCGTCTATGTAATAGTGTGGTCTTTACCATTCATCAGTACTATTTCATAACTGTCAAATTGTCTTTAATGTGCGGATGCGCGTTGATTTATCTTGTAAACACTGAAAATATACACAAAACCGTATTCGTACAGCCGTGGTTTTCGGTAAAGTGCTCCAATTTATCAGCGGTTTTCATTGTTGGTTGACCTTTGTTAGGTAAATACATGCTGTAAGTACGGAACGGAGCTGATTTACATAATGATTTTTGTTATGTTTGTAGTTTACGGCCACAATGGCGAGGAAAGGCAAACATACCGCTATTGTAGAGCGAGAGCTCGTCATCACGCACCACAAAGACGGAAAATCCCTCCAGGAAATATCAAACTGGGTGAAAAGACCAAGATCAACCGTCCAGTACATCATAAAACGATTTTTAGAGGAGAAAAGGATCGTCGATGCACCAAGAAATGTGAACAGAAAAAAACTGACACCGCAAGATGAACGCTTTGTGATGAGAAAAATTAGAGAAAATCCGAAATCTTCTGCGAAACATCACGAAAGAACTTAATCAGCAAAATAAAGTGAAGGTTTGCCCGGAAACAGTCCGTAATGTGCTAAGAAGGAACAACTTTAATGCAAGGGTGCCTAGGAAGAAACCGTTCATCAGCCAGAAAAATAAAAAAAACTTCGATTTGACTTTGCTAAACAGCACGAGAACACCCCAACATCTTATTGGGAAGATGTTGTATTCGTAGATGAGTCGAAATTCAACATATTTGGCTCAGATGGTCGAAGGTTCGTTTGGCGGAAGCCGAATGATGAGCTGAATGTGAAAAATCTAAAAGCAACGGTTAAACATGGTGGAGGTGGGGTGATGGTATGGGGGTGTATGTCTGCTAAAGGTGCAGGCAATTTGGTTTTTATCGATGGTAATATGGATCAAAATGTTTACTTGAAAATTTTGAAGCAGAATTTGAAACAAAGTGCCTGTAAAATGGGATTAGATCAAGGGTACAAGTTTTACCACGACAATGACCCAAAACACAAAGCACTTAAAGTTCGTACGTGGTTACTTTACAATTGCTCAAAAATTATCGATACTCCGCCCCAATCTCCTGACATCAATCCCATTGAAAATCTATGGGAATATTTGGATAAACAAGTGAGAAACCATCATATTTCGAACAAAAATGATCTTAAGAAGTGCTTGATGGATGTTGGCGAACCCACCGTGCAAGCGTAACGGGTAGAAAAGTGAGTCCCGGTTACGCCCTATACGTTTGCGCAGTCAAGCATAACGGCAGCTGTCATCTTGTTCAATCCGTCAACGCAGCGGCGGCAGAAGACCGAAAACAACAACAGTAGTGTAAAGAAAGGAATAGAGAATCGAGCTGGAAAGAAATTATAATCTATTGAAGAAAGAAAGTTGAAGTTTAATCGTGATTTAGCTACGAGGGAAAGTTAGTTGAGCAGTTTAAAGGAAGGAAAGAAGTTTGTAAAGGAAGATTGTATTGCGGAGATTTACCCAACGTGTGTAATCCACTATATATAAGCAAATTCGCGAGGCACACGAGAACACCAAAATCTTTGAAGCTGTGCAACACTGCTATCAAAATAGGTGTTTCCTTTTGTCCCGCAAAACATAGTTTCTTCCCGAACAAAATCTTCAAAGATTTTGATATAAATTTGTGGTTAGGATAACCGCGTAGAAAGTTCCGGCAGTATGAATCCGGCAAGCCATTGTGTGCTGTGTGATCGACCGGATGAAGTTGATAATCTTGTCCAGTGCGACAAATGTGACAACTATATACACTTCTCTTGCGCTGGAGTAAGTGACTCGATTGCCGATCCCGATCGGAGTTTCACCTGCAGGAGGTGCGTCGAGGCAGAAGATGTTGTCACCATATCATCACATCGTACAAGCAGACATACCCGATCTAGTTCCCGATCGACTTCGCGCAGTAGTATAAGCGCAGTGAGATTATCTCTGAAGATGCAGCAGTTGGAAGCCGAAAAGCAGACCCGTCTGAAGGAGTTAGAAGATGCCGAGAAGTTTCAACAATTGCGTCGCAGGGTAGAGGCGGAATTTGATAAACAGCGTTTCGAAGCGCTCGAAGAGCAGTTGCGTGAAGAAGAAGAAAGTCGTAGCACAAGAAGTAGACTAAATTCCCGGATTGTGCGCGAGAACACCGGAAGATGGATTGGTGCAGTTGACGAATCGAAGGTTCCAGAGTTAATCGCGTCGGAAATCATCGTAACAAACCAGAAGGATAGTGCAACCGCAAGGTCGAAGATATCAACTATCGAATAGTAATGTGATCGGCAGTGTTGAAGCTGATGTCGTAGCATCGGTCCAACCGGGAGTGGTAGTCGATGTGAGAAGTAACGAAAATGCAGTGCTACAACAGGCGGGAAGCATCGCCAAAACGTACGAACCGCAAGTACCGGTGCAGCAGGAAGAAGTGGTTAAAGTTTCTACCGTGTCCAAGGGGAATGCTACAAATGGAACAACTACAACGATGGTGGCGTTCATCAGTGACTGCGAGACTCCGATGCAAGTCCAGTCTGTTAGTGCACAGTCGGACGCGGTGGCCCCTTCTTCTTCGTCGAGACACATGTACGAGGTACATGAATGCATCGGTGAAACAACAATACATGGTAGTAAACCATCCAAAAGAGTGTCAGGACAGTCTTCTATGAATCAGGTGAGAAATAGTGGAAGTAGCCTGAAGGTAGGATTGCAGCCTATAGTTGAGGTAGTAAAAAGTAGTTCACCAAAGCAACCAATTGAAATACCAGCGAGAATTGATAGTCAACGAAGTAATCAATTAGGGAATGTGAGTAGGACCAAACCTCAAACTAGACAGGATAAATTCTCCCAACCTCCTTTCCCACAAGCGAAACCTTATCAAGGTGAGCCTCCTCCTGGGTCCGGCCTGCCAGCCCCTGTGCTAATACCAGGGACTCGGCAGACTCAGTTAAACTCGTCGGGGTTCATGCCACCGCCGGGGCCTGAGCAGTTTTTCGAATTGAATCAGTCGATGCCATTGCCACCGCCGGGGCAATTCGTCGGATCAATGTCGCCAGTGCCGATGCCACCGCCGGGGCTCGAGCAGAGTGACATTTTGCGAACTCTAGAGCACGACAACCAATTGAATGCGCTAGAGCAACTGCCACCGCTGGGAGACAGGCGGGTAACCATACCAATGACGTCGACTATGCAGCCGAGGCGTGCCCAGTGTAATGAGTTAGGGCATCAACCATCGGGATACGAGAGTTTTATGGGAAAATCAGAGATGCCACCGCCAAGATCAACTGATCTGGGTGCTACGTGTTTGAACGTACAGCCACCGCCCGCGGGACAGATGCGAGAGTCCGTACGAAATTCAAGGTCATCGGCTCCATACGAAGTTTCGTTCCACGGAGCAGTTTCGAGATCATACCAGCCGCAGGCAATTAACCTGCATCAACAACAACAACAACAACAATCAGAAGTTAATAGGAATGTCGCATGGAAGCAATCGTCTGCCTTTAATCAAGGGCAAATTGCAGTACCTGTAATAACACATGGTTATCAACAGTTGGAGTCTCGACCCATGTCAGTAGTCCCACAGCCAGGGCATCAACATTTGGATGAGCACCCGCTTCAGTCGAAACAACAACCACTTCTTGCACCGAATTCGTCGGTGCTGTTGCCATCGTCGGGGCAGCAGCAGTTCCGGGTACCAACTACGTCGGTGTTTGTGCCACTATCGGGGCACCAACAGTTTCAGATACCAACGTCGTCGATGCCACCGTCGGGGCATCAGCAGTATCGTGCGATGGTGCCAGAGCCACCACCGGGGCCTGAGCAATCGTTCGTACCGGAGAATCAGAACGTACGACCAAGGCCAGTGTATCAATACGTCCCTGACCCAGTTCGTCCACGGTGTGTCGCAGGTCCTACAGCTGAACAATTAGCTGCTCGTCAGGTCATACCAAGAGAGCTACCCGTGTTTTTGGAGATCCACAGGATTGGCCTCTATTCTTCAGCTCCTTCCGGAATTCTACTGAAGCGTGCGGCTATAATGATGCTGAGAACTTGGCAAGGCTTCAACGCTGCCTGCGAGGAGCTGCTCTGGATAGTGTTCGCAGCCGCTTGCTGATTCCGGAGTCAGTCCTCACGTTATCGCTACATTGCAACGAATCTATGGAAGGCCAGAGGTCATCATACTTTCACTTCTGAGACGGATGCGAGAGATTCCCTCTCCCAGAGGCGATGATCTGAAAACCTTGATCAAATTCGGTATGGGAGTGGAGCACCTAGTTGAGCACATGATTTTGGCGGACCAACAGCAGCATATTAGCAATCCCATGCTACTGCAAGAGTTGGTAGATAGGCTTCCGCCAAATCTGAAGCTGCAATGGGCTTCATACAAACGAAGCTACTATACTGTCAACTTGGCTACATTTAACGACTTTATGAAGGACCTTGTAATGATGGCAAGTGATGTAACTCTACACGTAGATCCGGGATTGTCGAGTTCGGGAAAGTACGAGAAAAGTAAACGGGAAAAGCCTGCTAAGGAGAAGCTGTTCGTACACCAACAAGCGTCGACCACACCGAGACCGGCAGAAAGCAGCACCAGTCGAAAGGAAGTCAGTAGTCCAATTTGCAAACCATGTTTACACTGCGACAAATCAGACCATCGTATCGCCGAATGCCCGGAGTTCAAGAAGCTGAATACGGACGAAAGGTGGAAGGTGATGCGACAGAAGGGATTGTGTCGGCTATGCCTGATCCCCCATCGATCATGGCCATGTCGCTCCAAGCAGGAGTGCGGAGTTGGAGACTGTCGCATGCGCCATCATCCTTTACTGCACGCGAGGAAACCAAACACAAATACTCCTTCACCATCATCATCAGCCAACACAAATGTCGTACACCAGCATCACCATTCCTTTACTACATCTGCTTTGCTGCGCTATCTGCCTGTGACACTCTACGGAAACGGGAAGAGCGTAGACGTCTACGCATTCCTCGACGACGGATCTTCGTCAACCATGTTGGAAGTTGAAGTAGCAAACCTGCTGGGAGTAAAAGGGCCTAGTGAACCATTGTGTCTATGCTGGACTGGTGATGTAACCAGGATTGAGAAAGGATCACAACTAATTGAAATAACTATCTCAGGACGGAGGGAGGAGAGGAGTTTTCCACTAAGAGCAAGGACGGTAGAGCAGTTGAAACTTCCCAGTCAGACTGTCGTCTACGAGGAACTTTGCGAGGTGCACCCACATCTGAAAAACTGCCTATGCAGGGTTACGCTAATGTCGTTCCTCAGCTGATAATCGGCGTAGACAATGCAAAGTTAATAAGTGCACTCAAGAGCCGCGAAAGTGGTACTGGAGAGTTAGTAGCAGCAAAAACTCGTCTGGGGTGGTGCATTTATGGTCGATGCACCTCTGAACAGAGACTTGTCGAGTACGTGAATGCTCACGTGGAGCAAGGTGAGAAGGAGGCAGACCTTCACGATCTGTTCAGGCGGTTCCTGGCTGTAGACGAGGCGAGCATCAAAGTCAGTCCTCAGTCGGAGGAAGACAAACGTGCATTGAAGATTCTCCAGGAAACTACTCGAAGGGTGGATGGCAGAATGGAGACCGGATTGCTATGGCGCTGTGATGACCCACGTCTTCCAAGCAGCTACGCAATGGCAGTGCGAAGAATGGAATCGCTGGAACGGAAGTTATCGAAGGATCCCGACCTCGATGCGAATGTGAGGAAACAGATAGCGGAGTATCTCGAAAAGGGATACGCCCATCGGATAACAGCCTCAGAATGGGAGTCAACGGAATCTGGACGCGTCTGGTATTTACCACTTGGGGTAGTGAAGAACCCGAATAAGCCAGGGAAAGTGCGACTGATTTGGGATGCTGCAGCTCGTGTAAATGGCGTTTCGTTTAACGATATGATGCTAAAGGGGCCGGACATGCTGACTGCTCTTACGACCGTTCTATTACGTTTCCGGCAAAAGCGTATCGCATTCAGTGGAGACATAAAGGAAATGTTTCACCAATTCCTGATCCGGCAGAAGGATAAACAGGCACAAAGATTCATATTTCGAGAACGGCCTGGACAACCTCCGCAGATTTTCGTGATGGACGTAGCCACGTTTGGCGCGGCGTGCTCTCCGTGCATCGCGCAATATCTTAAAAACAGAAATGCGGAGGAGTACGTGGACGAATTCCCTGATGCAGTCAAAGCCATAATCGAAAACCACTATGTTGACGATTATCTGGACAGTGCTGATACGGTAGATGAAGCGGTAAAGTTGATTAGTGAGGTGAAACATGTGCATTCAAAAGCTGGGATGGAGATTCGGAACTTTTCATCGAATTCTGCCGCTGTGCTTGAGCGCGTCGGTGAGACTGTCAAAGTTCAGCAGAAGTCACTTAACCTGGATTCGGGAGTAGAGAGGGTACTCGGTATGGTCTGGAAGCCATCTGAAGATGTGTTCAGTTTCGAAATCAGCCTTAAGGAGGAGGTTCGGAACATTGTGGAGAGTCAGGATGCACCCACTAAACGCCAAGTCCTACGAACGATCATGTCCTTGTTTGATCCGTTAGGACTAGTAGCACACTTCTCAGTCCACGGGAAGATACTCATGCAGCGCATCTGGAGAACAGGATCAGGCTGGGACGTACCAATCAATGGCGAAATACTGGAAGATTGGCGCCAGTGGATTGGACTGCTGGTTAAGATAAGCGAAGTCAGTGTACCAAGATGTTTCTTCGCAGGGACCGTGGCTACGCTTGAGGGTTCCCAAATTCATATCTTTGTCGATGCCAGCGAGAACGCATATGCCTGCGTTGCGTATCTTCGGAGTATAAGCAATGGGATTCCAATATGCACCTTGATAGCCGCAAAGACCAAGGTTGCCCCATTGAAACCTCTCTCAATTCCGAGGCTTGAGCTGCAAGCAGCTTTAATCGGATCACGACTGTTGGAAAGTATTTGCAAGGCACTAACTGTACCAGTGTCCGCTCGGGTTCTGTGGTCCGACTCGACGACCGTCCTCGCGTGGTTGAAATCTGAAACCCGACGTTATCATCAGTTCGTCGGCTTCCGGGTAGGAGAAATTCTGAGCACGACCACCGTGGACGAATGGCGTAAGGTACAATCGAAAGTGAACGTTGCAGATCAAGCGACGAAATGGAGAGACGGGCCCAGTTTTAAACCCGATGACTGGTGGTATGTAGGGCCGGCTTTTCTAATGGAACCAAACGAGAACTGGCGAAAGGAAAATTCGGAGGAGTATTCGACGGTAGAGGATTTACGAGCGGTTTTCTTACATCATCGAGATATGCCATCACCGATCATGGATGTTCAACGGTACTCCAAGTGGTCGAGGCTTCAGCGGACGGCGGCATACGTCATTAGAGCGGCGAAGGTGTTCCTGGGTCTGAATGCTCAAGGTCCACTCACGCAAGAAGAACTACTGAAGGCTGAAACTCTGATCTGGAAACTGGTACAGAAGCAAGAATATCCGGATGAATACGCCACGCTTAGCTATAACGTAGAACACCCAAAGGCTGAACCGAAGCAGATCGGTAAATCGAGCGCGCTGTATCAGCTGTCACCGATAATGGACGAAGATGGGGTCCTTCGGATGAATAGCCGTATAATAGCTGCGCCACTAGTATCCAGAGACTTGAGGTATCCGATCATCATTCCAAAGGACCATCGGGTAACGGAATTGTTAGTGGAAAGCTACCATGTCCGCTTTTTGCATGGGAACAACGAAACGGTTGTGAACGAGATACGACAGCGGTTTCGAATTCCACAGCTTCGCGTGTTAGTTGCTAAGACAGCTAAACGGTGTCAACATTGTCGGATTCAGAAGGCAATACCTCAGGTTCCGATCATGGCTCCACTGCCTGAAACCCGGCTGACTGCTTTCGTACGGCCATTTACACACACTGGGGTGGACTACTTTGGTCCCGTTTTTGTCAAGCAAGGACGCAGCTTGGTCAAGCGTTGGGTTGCGCTTTTTACATGTCTGTCGATCAGAGCAGTGCACCTCGAGATTGTCCACAGCCTGTCCACTCAGTCGTGTGTGATGGCCATCAGGAGGTTCGTGGCGCGCAGAGGATCTCCCAACACGTTTTGCTCAGATAACGGGACATGCTTTGTAGGAGCAAATAACTTGCTAAAAGAGCAACTCAAGACAATCAACGAGTGCTGCGCTGCTACATTCACAAATACAAATACAAGATGGTTATTCAATCCACCACTGGCGCCCCACATGGGAGGATCATGGGAGCGCATGGTTAGATCAGTGAAGGCAGCGATGGCGGCTATAGCAGACCATCCACATCACCCCAACGACGAAGTTTTGGAAACTGTGGCACTTGAAGCTGAGTCCATCGTCAACTCGAGACCACTAACGTACATTCCGTTGGACCACGCGGAACAGGAGGCTCTTACGCCAAACCACTTCTTGCTCTACGGAACACAAGGAGTCAACCAGCCCAGCAGGGATCTGGTACAGGACTACGCGACCCTCCGAGACAGCTGGAAGCTGGCCCAATACCTAGTTGACATGTTTTGGGCTCGATGGGTACGTGAATACTTGCCTACTCTAACCCGACGTACCAAATGGTTCCAACCAGTAGAACCATTGAAGCCCGGTGACTTGGTGATCGTGGTCGACGAAGGCAAGCGCAACGGTTGGCTGCGGGGGCGAATTACTGATGTTGTGTCTGGGAAGGATGGACAAGTCCGAAGAGCTGAAGTGAGTACTGCCAGGGGGTTGGTCATCCGACCAGCGACCAAGTTGGCACTGTTAGACGTTCGTGGGACATCTAGAAAGCCAGAAGAAGATTGTTCGAGCGAACCGGAACTACACGGGCGGGGTGATGTTGGCGAACCCACCGTGCAAGCGTTACGGGTAGAAAAGTGAGTCCCGGTTACGCCCTATACGTTTGCGCAGTCAAGCATAACGGCAGCTGTCATCTTGTTCAATCCGTCAACGCAGCGGCGGCAGAAGACCGAAAACAACAACAGTAGTGTAAAGAGAATCGAGCTGAAAAGAAATTATAATCTATTGAAGAAAGAAAGTTGAAGTTTAATCGTGATTTAGCTACGAGGGAAAGTTAGTTGAGCAGTTTAAAGGAAGGAAAGAAGTTTGTAAAGGAAGATTGTATTGCGGAGATTTACCCAACGTGTGTAATCCACTATATATAAGCAAATTCGCGAGGCACACGAGAACACCAAAATCTTTGAAGCTGTGCAACACTGCTATCAAAATAGGTGTTTCCTTTTGTCCCGCAAAACATAGTTTCTTCCCGAACAATGGAAGAATGGACAAACATTCCTCCCGAATACACCAAAAAACTCGTTGACAGCATCCCAAAACGGTTAAAAGCTGTTATAACGAGCAAGAGTTACCATACAAAGTATTAAATCTTAAAATTGATTACAATCTCCAAAGTCGCGTAAATATTAATAATACTGTACGAATTTGAATTTGCTCGAATTTTGGCATATGTTTCTAACTTTAATCATTTTAAGTGGAATGATAGTTATTTTTTCAAAAACGAATTATATGTATTAAAACTCACATTTCGTACTTTAAATTATGTAAATAAAGTTTCATAAAATCTACTCGTTTTCCTTCATATCGAAAAAGAAATGATTGGGGTGGTGGTGTACGAATTCGGATTTGAATCACTGTACACCCACAGCACCAATGTATATCACCTGATCTTAACTTTATTGTTTTATTTTTTTCGCTCACATGAACAATCGCGCCGCTGAACAACTTGGACCCAAATTAGGGTAAACCCACGAATTATTTGATTTTTAGTTAGTTCTACCCATTTTTATAAAATGTAGTTTTTATGGAAATTAAGTAAAATATTGAAATAAGAAAATACCCCAAGCTACTATCTTTAGACTGACCAATCCCTGCACGGCACCCGCCAGCGAATTCAACGAAGGGTAGCTC